>CAUYLG010069887.1:0-59854 GCA_963573385.1 Cacajao melanocephalus
GGAGAGATAGCATGGGGAGAAATGCCAGATATAGGTGATGGGGAGGAAGGCAGCAAATCACACTGCCATGTGTGTACCTATGCAACAATCTTGCATGTTCTTCACATGTACCCCAAAACCTAAAATGCAATAAAAAAAAAAGAAATGTAGGTTATATAAAGTAGCAAAGGAACCAATCTACTGTGTGCTATAAGATACACTTGTACTGTTTGAAATTCTTCTGCTTGGTTTCTATGAAGGGAGAGGATGGGGCTGCACTTAAAAAAAAAAGGAATGGCCTTCCAAGTTTCCAGAGGGTAGAATGAGGAACTACACACTCATTGTCCACCCCACAGACTAGACAATGAAGCTCTGAACTAAGAAGTGTGTTTCTGATCTAGAATTTATTTATTTTTACCACAATGCTGCTTCCTTAATGATACTCCATTGCGTTTCTCCAGACAGCACATTCTCAGTAATATGAACTCTTTACCTGATTTGAAGGCTTCCATCCTTCTTATTAAGGCTTTGAGAAGCACAGTTTGTGAATTTGCTTTTGAATAGCTCATTAAGTTATTTGCTTTTGTTCCTGACTCCTGTCTCCTCTCCTGTATTTTTCCTCCTTATTTGTGCTTTTTCTTTAAAGCCTCCTTATTTGTGCTTTTTCTTTAAAGCCTAGAAAACTCCCTTATACAAAATTACAAATTCAACTGTGTTTTTACCCGTAGGCTTAATCATGAGAAGTCGTGCCTGCTCTATACTTATGGCTTTTCAAAATGTGCCATTATGTAGAACAGTAAGCAGAAGCAAAAGGTAGTGAACCTCATTGGCAGTCAAATCTGCACAGAGCTATTCCTATTGAAATGCTGTAAATAGAAATAATATTCAAGGAGAAAACATTTGCCTCTAGGGCTGTGCCCAGCAGATCTACTTACAAACCCCAAACAAAGCCTGTGGAGTCAAGTATACTTAGCCCAGTGTCTGGAACATAGCAATCCTTTTTAAAACATTTGTTGAGTGAATAAGCTGATTATTTTCATTATTCCCCTCACCATTCATTCTTTGCTCTCCACCTTCCTCTGCCCACTTCTGTCCCGACCCTTGGGGCTCCTTTATCCGGCTCTCCTGCTGGTGGCTTCCCACTGGCTACAGGCCATTGGAGATTGGAAGGTGGAAGGAGAGACCCTTGAGGTTTCTCTTCCCATTTCCTCTCCTGTGTGTTGCTCTGACATGGCCGTGCCCTCCACCGCTACAGCTTCCATGGGAGGCCCCGCCTCCATGGCCCTACCTCTCACTGAATTCCAGGAATATTATTTCTTCCTCTTTTTCCTTTAGGTTGAAGGAATTCAGGAAATATCACCTGATATGTGCTGCTTTGTATGCTGCTTGTTCCAACTGGGGGCACTTGGGGGACAACAAGTGCAGGGAAGGGATTTCTCTGAACTTCCTTCAAAAGGAGTCCAGTTGTCATGACCTCCTTCCCTGTGGAACACGGGAGAGACTTGAGGTGGACACCATGCCCAGACAGTGTCATCGCTTCTTCTGAGGGCTGCTCAGAGACAGCTGTTATTATCCGAGAGAGGGTTCATTTGGGGAACAAGACAGCCTCCACACACCATACATTTCCTTCCCCTCACTCCCCTGCCCTGTGTGCTGCCAAGCCCCAGAAGCCCCATGTCCCTATTCCTTCTAGAGCTCAGGATGTTACACAAACTTCAATCACCTAACCCATCCTTCAGTCTCATATTTTGTGAAACTCCAGGCATATGTATATAATTAAAATGGTTTTGTTCCTCCTGTTAATCAGCCTTGTATCAATTTAATTCCTAGCCTAGCCAAAGAACCTAGGAAGGTAGAGGAAAGCCATGTATGCTCCCCTACAAGGTGTAACCCTAGTAACAGCTTCCTACGTTGCTAGTTCCTGGATGTCTTCACATCCTTTTGGTTCCTTCAACCCCACCTGCATCTGAATAAATCATCCATTCATTAAACTCTTTCATTGAACTAGATTAGTAAATTTTGGTTTTTGCCAGTGTCCTGACTGATATAGTGAATAAATGAAATAGACATATAAATGAAAAGACTTGAAAATCGACTTAAAGTAATTTTGAATATATTGTTTTTAACATTAAGGAATAAAGCCATAAACATAAAAATTATTTCTCAAAATAATAAAATCTCAATTATTAGTTTTACCTAAATAAAAGTTATCGTATGCAAAAGTATACATTTATTTTTATCTTATATATGCCAGGGGCCAGAGGCAGGTAATGTAATTGGGAAAATTGTTCTAAGTGTCAAGAAAAAAAACACTACTATGCACACTAATACATGATGATGTCTGGCAATTAGCTTGTGTATGCATTCTAGAGTAGAAGTTTGCTACATGCCTGTGTGTATATATTTTGCAAAACAGTCTTGATCAATCATAAAAGTGATAGATACTGTCTGGTATACCATCTGGGGTCCAACTTCTCACAAAAAGCAAAAAAAAAACTTTTTTGAGATGCAGTCTCGCTCTGTTGCCCAGGCTGGAGTGCATTGGCATGATCTCAGCCCACTGCAACCTCTGCCTCTTGGGTTCCAGCGACTCTTGTGCCTCAGCCTCCCAAGTAGCTGGGACTGCAGATGTGCGCCACCACGCCCAGCTAATTTTTGTATTTTTAGTAGAGATAGGGTGTCACCATATCGGCCAGGCTGGTCTCGAACTCCTGACCTCATGATCCAGCCACTTCAGCCTCCCAAAGTGCTGGGATTACAGGCATGAGCCACTGTGCCTGGCCAAAAGGCAAAAATCTTTTTACACTATATGCAGTTTTAGGAAGGTGGAGCCCAAGGTAGGAGTCAACACAGGTATGTTCTGCTTTCAAGTTACAGATAAAAGCCATTTGGAGACACCTCATAATCAAAAGAACCAGTCCTCAATCAGGAACCAAGACTTGAATTACTGGAGTTTAGAAGAGTATTGAAAACTAGAGTTCTCACCAGAATTTGGGTGACAGAGACCTGAGCCACTAGCTCAGCACTGAATGAATGCTCTCTCTGCCATCTCACAGACACACTCTCCCTAGCACGCCAGCACATGCTAGTTTTTACTCTCGCTTTCCCTCATGATAATACATAACATCTTTCTTATGTTAAAAGTAAGAAATATCCAACATATAAAAATACTACGGAGTTAAAAATAAGCAAAAGAAAACCAAAACCTAAAACGAGCCATAAGCTTCCTATATGTGATAACCAGTCCTGGCAGTTTGGTGTCTCTCCTTCAATAGGCAAACAATTAGTGGCAGACTAGGGGAAGAGATGATAAGTGGATATTTCCCAGCAGGAACTTAACCAAGTGCACATCTTTTATAACTTTCTGTTTCACTTAACAATATACTTTAATCTTTCTCCAGGTTATTGCTGCTCTTCTATAGTATCATTTTTATAACTAAAACATATTTTATTGTATGACTTTGTTATCATTTATTAACCAATTTCCTATTGTTATATTGTTGGAAATTTAGATTCTGTCCAATATTCTGCAATTTAAATGATGCAGTAAAAGATGTCTTTATAATTGCTTGCTTTTCAATGGCAGGGTTATTGTAATTACCTGAGGTTTTCTTAGCACAATGACAAAGAGCTTTGCTCATTCTGCTTACCTCTGAGGGTATGGCTGTGATTATAGAAAAATACAGTGGTCATAGTATCTACTGAGTCTTAAGGAATACGGCCTGCATATTCAACCCAGAGCCCCTGCTGGAATCTGAGTTCTCCTTCTACCCAAACCCTTTCCCCACATACTACAATATCAGCCTGATGATCTTAGATAATTAGTTAACATTTTATTCATATTGCTTCTTCCTAAGGAATACTAAACAACAGAAAGAAAGGAGGCATACATTCTTTTCTAATTCTTTCGTATACTCACACCTACACACTACATAAATGGCTTTTTAAGACATGTAGTGCATTTCATAAAAATATATAAAAATACGTATGCATATGGATGTGTCTCTACTGGATACCTCATGCCATCTTCAATGTTCCTATAGAAAAATTTCACAGGTCACCGTGTGTTTCTTGGTTCAGATCCAGAGCTCTCAAATCCATCTTTGATTAACAAAGACAGATTACTTCTGCTTCTGGTAAGGACAGAGTAAGATCCTACCAGACTGAGCCTGCTGGACATACCAATTGTAAGATTTGGGCATAATACAAGCAGCTTCTTGAAGACATTTGAGAGTGAGAAGAGGAGGCAGACCTGGGAGTGGGATGGTCCATGCTCAGAGGAGAGCCCTTATAGAGACAGCTTTTCACTTACACCCAAGGGTAGTCAGAGTGGTCTGCAGGGTGGCAGGGCATTGATGGGAAAAAAAAATCACAATCTCTCTGGCCTGTGGAAGGGAAAGCTGAATCCAGGGCCACAATGGCTCCTGGGAAGAGAAAGGGAATGCAGGAAGGGAAAGAGTCCAAGGGAGGATTCCCAACTTCTGTCTGCTCTCAGCTCTGGCTGACCCCTGAGCCACACATCCACACATGCTAAGTGTAGACTAAAAGCTCCAATGATCACAAAAGACTTTAGTAGAGTCAAAAGCAACCACCCAAAATAAACAGTGTTTGCAGTTAATTTTTTTCCTAATTGAAGCTAAATAATGGAACGTATAATCTCCATAACTGTATTCATAATGCCCAGGATACAATGCAAAATTATCCAAGTTACAAGTGAACAAAAAGATGAAACACATTCTCAGGGGAGAAGAAATATCAACTGAGACCAACCCTGAAATTATTCATATATTGTAATTAGCAGACAAATGTTTTGAAGCAGCTATTTATAATTATGCTCAGTGGTAAAACAAAGTATGTTAGCAATGAATGACAAGATAGAAAGTCTAGGCAGAGAAATAGAAAAGGTCAAAAGAATCAAATAAAAATTCTAGAACTGAATAATATGATGTCTGAAATAAAAGCTTCACTGGATGAATTAACAGTCAAATGATCAGTACAAAGGTTAGAACAAGTGTGCAGAAAAAAATATAGCCCACGTTGTGAAATTTGTCAGCCTCAGTTCTCTCTGAAGACAAAGCAACTTTTGTAAAAGTGATTTACCAAAATCTCAATGTAGTTATCACTAAGATCTTGATGAATATTGTAGTGTGAACTTGTTTCTATTCATTCTCCCTCACATGCTATATTGCTTTTTCATGTCTCTCTTCCTCCACAAATGAAGTTCCATTATCTCTAAAGTCCCCTTCCTTTTCTTGTATACATATTTAATTACCCCTGTCTCCCTTACTTGATAGTGAACTCTGTAAAGGGCTGTGAAGGAACAGAGAAAATCAGCATTTGAGTATCTGTGATGAAGCAAGCACTGCACTAGGAAATTCTCATACTGTATGTACATCATTTGGGCATGCAGGAAACAAGTCTGATTTGTGCAGGAACTAAGTCAGATTCACTGCCTGGTATATTGCCTGGTTTTGTAGCCTTTAGGCAAACATAACCTTCTTCTTTCTTCTTTCAACGCTGGTGCACTTTGTTGCAGGTAAGCGTATTTTCATTTTCAAAATCATGTTAACCAACTTAATATCAAAAGACAAAGCCTGAAATGAACAGACTTTTGATGTAATACAAAAGACACAGTGAAGTTGCTAAAATGAAATAAGAATGTAGATGCCTACGGGCTCTCCAGGGAAATGCTATAAACTACTACATGGAACTCAGTGAGTTAAAAAATCAGCTAAGAGGGCCATCAGCAGAGGAACAAATGCAAGTCAGAGAGGGCCCATCATTAAGATGATTTAGTGCAGAATCCACTTTAGGGGAAAACACTTGGGGGGAAAAAAGGAGGAATGAAAGGAAGCAAATTAACATCATTCCAATGTATCTTTTTCTGGCTGTTAATTCTGGTTGTACCTGCAGGGAATTCGTTGCATTAATTAATACTCCGACTCAACTCATATTGTAATCGTCACTTGGAGTTAAATTGGTTAATCCTAGAAAATATGCTAACCCTTTAGGTTTGCTTTATGACCTGCATCTAGTCCTGACTCCTCCAGTGAGAGCAAACCCTTAGATCATCAGTGGGCATTGCTACCCTTGGTTTACTGTCTTCCACCTTTATGCTGGTGTTTGACCCCTTCTTGGCATTTTCTCTAAGTCTCTCAGCTAAAGGCAGAGTGCTCTGTTTATGGCTCTGGATCTGTATCCTCTCATGGCATTGATTTCCTCCCTTGGGCTTAGACTCTCATTCTCTCCCTCTTCCAAAGTACTTTTCTTCAATAATTACTCCCTGCTCTCCTTTTCCTCCAACCCTTCCCTCCAGACTTCTCCCATTCTAATCTTCAGTTCTCCCCATTCTGCCCAACACTCCTCGTGCCAAGCTGACCAATGAGCTCCTATTGCCAAATGATGGATGGGTTTTCGGTTCTTGTTTTGCTTGACTACGGCATTTAACAATTGAGCATATCCTCCTTTTTAAAACCCTCTCTTACATTTGCTTCCACAAGCTCTATCTCCTGGTTTTCCTCCTCTTGCACTAAAGCATATTCCTAGTTTTATTGCATGAAGCACTTTCCCCCTACATTGCTGCCTTCCATATGTCTGTTCCACAGAGTTCCATCTCTGGGCCTTTGCGCACTTGGTCCTCTCTCCTTAGGAAATCTCATTTGCTCTTATCTTTCCAATGAGCATTCACATGCTGGGCACTGTCACATCTGTATCCTTAGGGCAGACGATTCTCTTGAGCTCCAAAGAATAAATCTAATTGCCTCATTATATTTCTCCTCTGCCCAAACTTATTTCTTCTATTATATTTGATACTTGGTGAATGCCACCTCCATTCACTCTTTTGGTCAAAAATTTTACAATCACCTATATTTCTTCTGTCTACCCTAATCCCCACAGTAAGCAAATCATCAAGTCCTGTAGATTCCCCAAATAGTTATCAATCTTATCTACTCCTTTCTATCACTTTTTCCAGAGGCTGAATGACTGCAAAATGCTTCTTAAGTGGATTTCCTGCTGCTTAGTCTTGCCCTTTGTCCAGTATACTATCCTTGCTAGAATGTGTATGTTTGAAATTAAGTCTGTCACCACTTAATAATAATGTTCCATTAAGAGCTAGATTCAAGAAAAAGTTTAGATTCTGCCACATGGCCATTGATTGTCCTCTTGATCCAGCCCTGCCTTCCTCTCATGCTGGGCAGACGCTTTGTTAGCCCCCATATCCAGTCCACTCTTGATTCTCTGTTGGCATTGTCCAGCTAACAACTGCGTTTCCCACAAGGTAAAGTGTGGCCTTACATGGTGAAGTCTGCACCTTACTTGCTTAGAAGAAAATTGCTTGCCCCAGACTTCTTCACTTTCTATGCCCTTAAGCAGGAACACAAATGGTCATGGCCTATCCCTACCTGCAAAGGTAGAGGAAAAAGGTGGCTCTCAAACATCATCATACAGCAAAGCTACCTGCCAACCTAGGCCTGCTGGATGGTTGTATGAGACAGAAATAAAAAGCTATCTTATTTGGGCCACTGTATTTTGGGGTCTTTTAATACTCTGCTCCAGCCCTTGCCCTAAATAGTAAACCTGCTTTTTCATTATGCCTTTGTTGTTCTCTTCTCTATTTGGATTCTATGTCCCATCCATATCAAGCAAGTTGCATTCTTCAAATGCGTTGCATTCTCCAAATGCCATGTACCCTCTCGCCCTTCATGTTATGCACGTGCTGTTCCCTCTGCCTAGAGTGTGTTCCCACTTTTCTCTGCCTGAATAACTCTTATTCATGCCTTAAGACTCTGCTGAGGCATCAACTTCTATTCGAATCCTTCTCTAACATACCCCTTCACCAACACCTTACACATACATTCCTCTTTGTTCCCACAGCATCCTCACAAAGTCTTGTGATCACTGGTTTACCTATGTGTCTTCTCTTTATGAGTATCTTGATGGCAGGGGCTATCTTTTATCTGCGGCATACAGTTGGGGCTCAACAAATGTGTAACAAGTGAAGACTCAGAGAAGCTCATGATGTTCCAAGTTTCCCTAGAGGAAGTCTGTGTGTATCTGTAAATATGTGTATGAGTGTCTGGCGTTGAGCCATCTTAACTGAAGCACCAGGAGCCTAAAGAGCCAAAGCTGCATGTGTAGCCAGAATCTTTATAGAGTGCTAAGTGGCCAAGCTGGGGTTAGGGGTTTGAATGCAAAGTCCAAGGATCAGGAAATAGGCAGAAACTAGAAAGGGCAGGGTTAGGGTAACCAGGACAGTTTTGTGGTAGACAGAATAATGGCCTAGTACAAATGTCCATGTCCTAATCCTGGGAACCTTTGAATACATTAGGCTACAAGGCAAAGAACATCAGTGATGCAGATGGAATTAAGGTTGCTAATCAGCTGACCTTAAAATAAAGAGATTATGCTGGGTTATCCCAATAGACCCAATGGAATTACAGGGATTGCATTGTGATGGAAGCAGATGATAGAGAAATAAGCTTGGGCAGAAGATGGAGACAAAAGACGGAGAAACAGAGAGAAGGCAGTGTGAAAAGGGCTCAGCCTGACATTGCTGGTTTTGATGATGGAAGGAGTGAAAGGAGACCATGAGCCAAGGAATGTAGGCATCTTCTTGAAGCCAGAAAACGTAAGGAAATGAATTCTTCCCAGCACCTCCAGACACGGACATAGCCAACCTCTTAATGTTAGCCCAGTGAAACCCATTTTGGACTTCTGACCTTTGAACATAAGATAATAAATGTGTGTTTTTTAAGCCATGAGATTCATGATAATTTGGTGCAGTCGCAATAGGAAGCCACTAGAAGTATTATCAATTGAATAAACTTGAATAAGTTAGTGAATGTCCCTAAACCTCAGTCTCTTCCTGTAATATACAAATAAAATTCACTCCCTGGTGGTGAGGATTAAATTAGATCATTGATATAAAAAGGTTAGCAAAGTGACACGTAGTGAGTGCTCCATAAAGGATTGTTATCCTTAATAATAATATCATCATTAGAAATATCAAAAATAATCATTACTATTATTGTTCACTAACTTGCCTGGTATATCTGAAGTAGAGAGGAGAAAGAGACAGAGATAAAGAGATAGAAAGAAAAATAATAAAATCTGCTTTGGAAACCTGCAGGCATATTTGGTTTTAGCTCTTTTGCAATGTGTCTTCTCAACTCAGAGTGTCTTTCATTTCCTTTTGCCTTCTCTCTCTTGGTTTAGGTAGAAAGATCTATTTTAAATTTAGTCATTTCAAAGTCTCCTTGGCACTGCATAAATGTCACACCATTAAATATATATTCAATGAGCTCTCAAGCAGGCTGGCTTCCTCGCCAAGAAATGGAGCCCTGGAGGTGGGCAGGTGAGGCACGACAGACACCACACCTGCGGGTAGACTCTGCTGTCTTTACCTATGAGGACTACATTTTCTGAGCTCCAAATGAGGATGTGTGGTCTGACAAACATTTTTTCTCCTGCATTTTAATTTGTTTTTCCGGAAAGGCTGTCACAGACATTAAATTAAATCACATGAAATTTAGTGAATAAGCTTCACTGTAAAGAATAAAACTCATGCAAAAATTCAGAAAAATATATATATCAATTTTTATTTTATTTTGAGATGGCATCTTGCTCTGTTGCCCAGGCTGGAATGCAGTGGTGAAATCTTGGCTCACTGCAACCTACCCCTCCCAGGTTCAAGCAATTCTCCTGCCTCCGCCTCTGCCTCCGAAGTAGCTGGGACTACAGGGACACACAGCCACACCCAGCTCATTTTTTGTATTTTCGTAGAGAGGGGGTTTCACCATGTTGCCCAGGCTGATCGAGAACACCTGAGCTCTGGCAATCTGCCTGCCTCAGACTCCCAAAATGCTGGGATTAATATATCAGTTTTTATAATATTTAAATTTAAATTACTTGCTACGATCTGGAACGCAAGATTTGATTGACGCAGCTGTGGGTTTCTACTTTGCTTTGCTTTGCATTTCTCTGGTCAGGTGGCCCCTTCTTCAACTCTTTTCCTCTGAGGCATGCTTTCTCCATTTGAATCAGAACCCCACCTTCCTATGGAAGAAACAAGCTTGGGATGCTGAGTTCGGCCAGTGATTAGTCCTATGAATGGCACACAATCCAAATGGAGCAAATTTCCTACATACAGTTGAAGGATATGATTTTCTGTCCTCTTGAATAGCAAGTGGTGGAGATGTACGTAGAATCTGTTGCCTGCCACGCTTGCTACCACAAAAAGGAAATGCATCTGCAGGAAGTGAAGGAGGCCAAAAACCAGAAGGAAGCAGGGCTGAGAAATGGAGAGGAGGGAAAAAAAAGTCTAATGACACCTTTGAACCGTTGATCCCAGCTTCACCTGGCGTCACTCACTGCCTCATCCTGATCTGCACATGAGCTGATAAATCTTCTTTGAGTGGGATTTCTGTCACTTGAAATGGAAAGAGCCCTGGCTAATACACAGGGTCATTGCAAACATATTGTCAAAAGGAGACCTTGGAAAAAATAAGTCCAGAGGTGAGAAAAACAGGCACAGGAAGAGGGAAGAGTGGACAGAGCAGGCAGTAAGATACAGTGGGAAGGGAATGAGGCTCGGAGTCAGGACCCCAGGGTTAATGTTCCAACTCTGCCCTTACCAACAGCAGGACCATGAGTGATGCTGCAGCATTTCACTTTGATGGTCTTCAGAAGGGAAGACTGCACTCCTGTCATACAAAACACTGCGAGCTGTGGGAGGCTCACCTAGGCTAGTAAATGTGAGCACTCTTTGTATTAAAAATGTTAAGTGCCCACAGTTGGCACATATTACACAGAAATCAGCACATTTTAAAAGCCTGTGATGGAAACACAGACTAGAAATGAAAAGGTAGGATTTAAGTAGCTGAAATCTTGAGAGAGGAATGTGGAAATCAGTTGATGATTCGATCTTTAAAGTATCTAAAGGGCAGACTTTCTACTGAATGTCACTGGCCTTGAGTGAAAACTACATGCAAAATAAAACATGGAAAAACTAGAAAACAATTCTAAGGCTGTGTATGTGATAGGAAAAGGAAGAGAGAAGAGAGGGAAGCCAACATTTGCAAGGTGTCTGCTGTATCTGAGGCCCCGGGTATCACATACACGATCTCACTTCATCCATGAAGCAACACTGCAAGAGTCAGGCATTACTGTCCTTATCTTACGTTTGAGGAAAAGAGGTCTCAGAGCTTACATTCAAGCTCAGGTCTTATGATTCTATCACTGAATCACTAGACTATACCAATGCCCAGATAATACATTTGAAATTAGAGTTTGGGGGTTAGATGGAGAGATGCTTAGTTTGCTTTCCAGATCAATCAATATTTTAAAGAAGGCTAGAGTTTATTTAAATTAAAAAACTTGGTTATGAATGGTTTTCTGCTGGATTAAAAGTCTAGTGCTTTTAATAATCCCTAAAAATGTGTTTCTCTTTACCTCAGTGTCAAGAATTGTGAAGGGTCTGGGAATTTACCCTACTTAGAAGCTGATAAGTTAGACTGTTACTATTTTATCAATGTTAGCAGAAGAGGTAAGACACCTCAATCAGAGACAAAGGACTTATTACTCATGGCAAAAGAAGTAGCCACAGTTTCATGTTGGTTTGTATCTGTTGGTTTCCCATATCCACTCCCCAAAGTCCCGTGAGAGTGGCAAAGAGAGCGCTTGGGGGTGCCTGAATATGCTATGGGTTGCATTGCAGTAGAGGAACACTGAAATTAGAGGATTCACTGCTCTCATAGCAAGTGGAAGCAAGCCTGTTCTTTGTCTGGGGTAAGATGTTGTCTTAGTCCATTCGTGTTGCTATAAAGAAATACCTGAGGCTGGGTAATTTATTTTGAAAAATAGGTTTACCTGGCTTACAGTTCTGCAGGCCGTACAAGAAGGCTGCACCAGCATCTGCTTCTGGGAAGGGCCTCAGGAAGCTTCCGTTCATAGCAGAAGGTGAAGGGGAGGCAGCTTGTACAGAGGTCACATGGCCAGAGAGGAAGCAAATGGGGAGGGGGATGACATGCTCTTTTTAACAACCAGCTTTTGGGGGAAATTTTACAGGAACCAGAGCAAGAATGCATTCATTACTATGAGAATATCTGCCCCCATGCCCCCCATACCTCCCACTAGGCCCCACCTCCAGCATTGGGAATTAAATTTCAACATGAAGTTTGAAGGGGTAAACATCCAAACTGTAGCAGATGCTATCTCGTTTCTCGAGGTTTCCTGCTGTAAGCACAACTCTGAGAAGTGGCCCAGGTAAAGAGTGGCCAGGCCCTTGCATCGTTAGCCTGCCCAGTAGGAGTGCGTAGGGAGGCTTGGCCATGGTGATTGCCTCTCCCAGCACCGCGTCCTTCCTTTGGCAACACCGAGGTCTTGAGGCCTTCTTGTCCTCTTCAACTACAATTTCATTCCTTCGCTCTCTACTGGAACCATCCTTACACAGATTTCTATAGCTGTTTCTCTTTATAGTTGCAGATATCTCTCACTTTATTCCCAAAGTTCCTAGAAACGCTTTCTTCATTTCCCCTCCCCGCCCTGCCCCTGCATGATACCTTTGTGATATATTAACTTGACTGGGCTGTACTACAGCCCCAGAATTCCCTTTCTAGTATGTTTTCAGTCAGGGCAAGCTATAAGGCATATTCTTTTATGGACTAGGAAGAGAGAAGAAAGGAAGCAGTTGTTTCTCCATGTTCTCCCAGTTCTGCATCAAACCCTCATCTAGATGCTACTGTGAAAGGATTTTACAGATGAAAACTACCTAATCAGTTGACTTAAGTTGATCAGAAAAGAGATTATCCAAAGCAGGCCTGTCTCAATCAATTGGAAGCCCTTTAAAAGAGGGCTTAGGTCTTTCCTGGGCTAGAGGCTGCACCCAGCTTCTGGCCTTGCAGGTGCCCTGCATTCGCCTTGGATCTTCCATCTTGACTGACTGCCTGGGGATAGCAGTTCCACCCTATGCCTATGGGGTTCCAGCCTGTCCCTGGTCCATCCTTCCTGTCTACCTGCCCTATGGACTTTGGGCTTGCCAAACCCATTCCCACAATGTGCAAGCCAATTTAATGTTTATAATGAACATGTATAATCAAAATACATACTCTATTGGATTTGCTTCTTTGATTGAATTCTGAACAATTCATGCTGAGACTTCATGGAAACTGTTTACTTGGTGAGACTGAGGCCTTCCTGCCAATCCAACAATAATCTCAGTCTTCATTTTGCATGACCCCTCTAGTAACATCTTCTCTTCAGATCACCTTTCCCTTGGAACTGGAAGTACCCTTCAGACTGGCTTCCTAGCCACTCCTCCCTCCCTCTCTGTCTCTCTCTTCTTTTATGCTGCTGCTTCTGTTTCTTTAATTTTTGTTATTTCCCCAAGAGTATTCTTGCCGTGTATTAGATCTCCTTCTCCTCTCATACAAATGATTTGCAATCCTCCTAGTCTATACTTTTCATTTGTACCATCTTAGACTCTCTTAGTGTAGCTCTTTCCCAGCCAGTTATTAAAATGCATCAAAATGGATACATGTCCCAAGGCTGTTTGAATCTTCTGTTCCTCTGTACCTGGGAGAAACTGCCTTCATCATCATCAGCAGCAGCAGCAGCATCACCATTTATTGAGCCTTGATAGGCACTACATACCATTTAAGGTGCTTCACAAACGTTGTCTCCTTTAATCCTTATAACATCCTTATGAAGTAGACAGTATGATTCCCATTTTTCTTATGAGAAAACAGAACTGTGGAAAGACTATCTAACTTGCCTTAGGTTCCACAGCTAGTAGATGCCAACGTTAGGATGTATACACTTAACCCAAGCTCTAACCAACTGGCTATATTGCTTTTGTCAGAAGACATGGGCAGTAAGAACACAATCAGTGAAGACCATTTACATTCACAGAATCTAACCAAGCAAGGCAGAGCTGAACAGGTAGCTGCAGCTTAAAAGTTAAGAGCAGCTCTCAGGTGACTATTGAAACCACTGCAGCCATAGGTCTATCCTAGCTGGTATGATCACAAGTTTTCCTTGCCCTTGGTTCCTAATGCAGCTTTGCAGAATTCCTGGATGCCATTCTGTACCCTCGGACAAAAGACAGCCAAGTCTTTGCCTTGCTAAACTGTTTGCCTCCAATGATGAACAACAGCCCCGCTACCAAACCATACTGTTGCTTTGCTGATACTGTTTCACCACTCCTGACCCCATGACCTTGGCACTATTGAAGCTAATCACACTATGTCTGGCAGGCACATGTCTGGCACGTTGAATAGGCCAGGGGATTTGGTGATCATTTCTGCTAATGTCAAGTCTTTGCAGTGTTATTGCAGAATCACGGTGCTTAAAACATCCCGCAATAGAGAGCCGTAAAATATTGTTACAAATAGAGGGAAAAAATTACCTTCTTCCCAAACGAGATTTTTTGGCAACCGTTTTGTCTTGGCTAAAGCCTGTAGGTTCTTGGCATGGTGTTTATTTTATGGGCCAGTCATCAAACCCTGATGTGGCTATGAATAAAAATTATATAGAAATAAAGAACAAATTACAGATAAAAGCTATAAAAGCCTTGATTCCAAAAGAAATGTGCCACTATGGGAGAACATCTTGGCTGACGCTTCTCTTAGAAGAGCAGGAATAGGATAATTACCTACTAACTATTGAGAATTTCGTCCTCTGCTTCTCTGAAGAAGGAGAAAAAAATCCTTGATGGTAAATTTACATTTAATTGTCTCCTTTATGTTACATTGATGGCTTCAGTTTGTTTGAACATTTATTTAATTAGTTATGAACTTATTACAGTATTTTTAAAAGTTGGTTTGACAAGTTCACTGCATCAGTTACCCCAGCCAGTAGAGTAACCACCATCCCATTCTTTGTTAGTTTGATGCCAAGAAGAGCCCCAAAATGACCTGGAAGTAGGCTCAGCTCCCAGTTTAATCCAATACTAACTTTGTTTACTGGTAGAACATTCCTTCCTAGTGCAGAAATCTTGTGATTTTTGGGACAACATCAAACATTACCAAATCCACTCTTATTTTCCTTGGTTTCTAGGCCCATGCATTCTGGTTACAGAGAAGATGGCACCAGATATTGGCTTCTGGTTTAAGACACATGCTTATAAGGGATTGTCATCAGGCCATTCCATTTATCTACCAAGCCATCTGCTTCTGGGTGACCAGAGAGAGTAGTGAATGTCAAAGGCAAGAGCCCATGACCACATCTTTGCCAGCAAATAAGAAGCTTAGATGGTGGTAACATTTTGTGAGATACAATATCAGCAGACAAAGAATTTGTAGGTTCACAGATGAGAATGATGGCAGAAGAATTCTGAGAAAGAAAGGCAAATGTGTATCTAGGATATGCATCTATTCATCCTGTGAGGATGAGTCACTGCCCATTTCATGGAATGGGGCTTTATTAGAGACTCAAAGTTGGCCTCTGCTATTGGAACACTAGGCAGTCAGTAGTGGCTGTAGCCAAATTAATCTACTGATTTGTCTCTGTGGCCACTCTGTATGTTGGCTTATTGAACAAGCACCAATGTAGCCAAGGAAGGAGGCTAGCTGACATCCACCTTTCCCACCTGTTTATTGAGAACTTTTACAATCAGTAGCTGAGAACCAGGTGCCACGAGTGGTTATTAATTAGCTCCCATAAAGATACCAAATCCCAAACCTCAGCTGTGATTGCCGTAACCACCTGATGAAGTTTAGGACAATCCATAATTATTCTCTAAGACCCATCTGGCTTTTGTACTGACAAAGAGACTAGTTAAATGGAGATGTGTTAGGAATAATCACCCTTGCGTCTCCCAAGTCTCTGATGGTGGCATCTTGCTTTGGGTTTATTATTTTGGAATTTCCACTTGGCTCTTCTTATCGATATAATCTTCATTCTGCAGGGTAGGGAGCTAATGTGAGTCTGCCAGTTGAGTATGTTGGTTCTCGCTAAGTTTGGGGGAGAAAAAAAAACAGAGAATAAGAACTAGGTAAAAAGAGACACTTCTGCATGCAATGGATTACCAGTGTCTTATCCCTTTCCCTCTCCTCCCAAGGTTATCTGTGCACTCCTCAAATATGGGCAACCCAATCACAGAATCTCAGTTTGAGAGGCTGTACCCTGGGGCCACTCCTCTCTGTATTAATTACTGTGTAAGTTGAGATTCCAGAAAGAAACAGATAGTACATCCAAATGAGATTATCGGAGAGTACACTAAAGGGACTTTTTACAAAGGTATGGAAAGACTTAGTGGAAACCAAGAAGAGGCAGGGAAGCACATGGTACTAGCAATAGCAGGGAGTATTAATTTGAACCCAAGCAGAGCGAACAGTATTGGAACCCACAAAGAGCTGTGACCTTCAGTGAGGATTATAACCACTGCTGATGCGTGGCCTAACAAGAAAGGAGCTTGACGGCAGAAGCTCTCTTTTGCTAGAATGGATACTCTAGCCTCAGTGTGCTACTCAGACTTCTACCAATGTCATCTGTTGGCCCAACCCAATGGGAAACCAGAGGCCCAGAACAAGAAGGCTCATGGTGCAGTCTGTATAGACTGTCCTTTCAGGAGAATGGACCTGGAGGGGCTAGTGGAGGTGATCCAGTACATCGTCTCGACCAGGAGGTCCACCCACCCTGAACATTCTAATATAACATGTTCCCAGGCCCCAGCAATCCCCATACCCCTCACTCTGTTCTACTTTTCCACAATGGTGTTCATCACCTGCCATATGTAATTTACCTATATTTATGTTATGATATATTCTCTCTCTGCTAGAGAGTAAACCCTCCAGGCACAGCCATCTTCACCTGTTTTGTTTTCAGACACACCTAAATTACCCAGAACAGTGCCTGATACAAAGGAGGTGTTCAATAAATATACACGGATAGATGAAAATAATGAATTGTGGATAACAGGAGAGACATAGAGAATAATGCAAACCTAATTGCTGATATGCTAGTGACAAATCTCAAATTTTCTAGATGTCTTAAGAGTTAGAAAAAGTCCAGATATAGAAGGAGTAGAGGAAGAGGGAGGCATCAGGAGGGATTTAATTTATGTCAGCAAAGGAGAGAAAGACAATGTTTTGTTTTTGTTTTTGTTTGGTTTTTATATCTAGTGAATCTCAAACGAGTATTAATGTATTATTTAACCTGAGGATTCTCTAAGGAAATCTGACCAACACTTGAAGTGGCCCACAGTCCAGTCAAGTTATCCTGAACGCCCTCACCCCCACATCCTTTCCCTACTCACTTTGCTCAGCATCCCCTTCCCCTTCACTCAGCTCATAGTATTGCAGGGGAAGCATGGGGAAATGAATAAATCTGAGGTTAACTGGAAAGAACTTTCACTTCTTTATCTTCCTAGATCTCCTCTCCCTACCCTAAGATATTTATGCCATTAAAAAAAAATAACATCAGTAAAAAAAAATAACATCAGTTAAAAAAAAATAGCACGGGTGGGGCAAGCACCTTGGAGCAAGGTTGAGGGCACCTGCTGCTCTTGTCCTCGATTCAGTGACAACACTACACTTTACCTGGGGAGTGTTATGCACTGAATCGTACATACAGTTTATATATTGAAGCCCTAATCCTCAATGTGACTGTATTTGGAGATAGAGCCTTTAAAGAAGCAATTAAGGTAAAATGAGGTCATAAGGCTAGATTCCTAATCCAACATGATGAGTGTCCATGTAGGAAAAGGAAGAGACCCTAAGGATGTGCACACAGCAAGGAAAGATCATGTGAGCCCAGCAAGAAGGCAGCTGTCTGCAAATCAAAAAGAGAGGCCTCAAGAGAATTCCAACCTCCCAACACTTTGATCTTGGACTTTCAGCCTCTAAAACTGTGAGAAAGTAAATGTCTGTTGAGAAAATACATGCCTATTGAGAAAATACATACCTATCAATAAAACAAATGTCTGTTGTTTAAGCCACCTAGACTATGTGCTGTCAGTGTATTTTGTGATAGCAGTCCAGCAGACTAAAACAGGGAGATTAAACTTTCCCCATTAGTCATAGCATGAGAAAATCAAATATGCCACTCTCCAGCTGAGACATCTCCAAGCCAAGCCCACCACTCTACCCAGCTAGGCCAATTCTCTCTCTCTCTCTGTACAGGGAATTTTAATTCCAGGAGAGATGGTTTAGCAGGCATTACAATGGCACTGTCAAAACTGACCATCCTCAAGTTCTTCCTCTGATTTAAATCCACAGGAGCTGTTCTGGTCCTGAACTTTGAAAAGTCTGGTTGGTAGCTTTTCCTCCAATTCGGTGAACTACCTGACTCCTGTGGCAATGTTTTCTTTCTTCCTTTGTTAAAGTGAATCAGAGTCATTTAGATACCAATAATAATTTACACGTGATTCTCAAGCAACCTAAAAATGGAAAAGCATTCCTGCCAGAATCTAACTTCTCTCCAGGAATTAATTCCATTTTATACTTTCATTCAAACACGGTTTCCATAGATAGAGCATGGTTTGAGTGATGGATCTTGGAAGATGAGCCAATATGCAAAAAGGAATAGAGGAGGGAAACACATCGATCTGAATTAACCTTCTGGTTAAGCTGCCAGTAACTGCTGTGGAACAAGATGGGGGTAGGGCTTTAGAAACCAAAATGTAGTTTGGGACAGACAAGATGGTATTCCGGGTAATATAGACTGAGGCTTTCACTAGTTAGTTGATAGGTTCGTGTCAACACCCCATGGATGGTCTCAGGGAATGCTGAATACAATGGCATCTAAGTTAGCAGTATCGTAACTGGTTGTGATTTTCATTCCTGGTTATGATCCAACAATTCAAAATCCACCCTGATAATATAAGATCTGTATGTGCCCTATCTGACTACTGTTGTCAAAATTCTGGTGGAGAAAATCAGGAGCACAGGATTGGCTATCCAAATGTGGTTCATTTCTGTCTCGGAGTGGTCCACCGTTGGGGCTGGCTTCACAGGAAAGTGCCCTATGCAGTCAGCCAGGGCCAGCCTCAGAAGGGCCCCACACTTTGTCTAGTGCTCTGCTGTAGCCATCCTGAAATTCCTGCTGTTCTTGCCTGCCTGGCAGGCCTTTCTCCTTAATTCAGTAACTAACACTACACTTTACCTTGGGGGTGTTATGCACTGAATCGTACATACAATTTATATGTTGAAGCCCTAATCCTCAATGTGACTGTATTTGGAGATAGAGCCTTTAAACAAGTAATTAGGGTAAAATGAGGTTATAAGGCTGGACCCCTAATCCAACACGATGAGTGTCCATGTAGGAAAAGGAAGAGACCCTAAGGATGTGGTCTCTCCTTTTTGTTTCTTTTAGCTTGTGTTTCCTAGGTGAAGTCCATTGAGGCAATAGAGCCTGGGAAATGAGCAGAATAGACCTGCATCATGTGCATGGCCCTGGTCCGCACAGCCCCATTTGCCTTTGAGATGCACCATGAGTATAGAATTGGTTGGCCCACATGCCTTGGAGTTCAGCAGGACTCAAAGGGAGTTCAAGGTAAATGTGTTATATCTATAACTGAGTGAGTGGGGGGTGTGAGCAGTCATGAAAGCTGTGCTTTCTGTTCCACCCAGACCTTCTTTACATGCAGAAAGGAGGTGGCGGTATCCTGAAAAATATGAATGAACAAGCAATCCTGACATACCCTTTCTTATTCTTGTTAGCTCCCTGTAGTCGCCAACCATGTACTGAAAATGATGACATAGAAGAAAAGGGAAAGATAGGACATTTCATTGTTCTCTTTCCTTTCAGCCTTTCCTTCCTCATCAGTAAGCCAAAGGCAGAGAGTATTGGTAGAAGGCGTGCACGTAAAGAAGTGACATAAAACAGTGAGGGTTTTGTTTTTGTTTTTGTGCGGCATTCTCACTCTTTTGGAGAGAATAAATATATATGAATGTATGAAATATGAAATAGGAATTGTGTGGCTTTGTTGATTCCATATAAGAGTTGGGTGCTCTTATATTTGCATTTAAACCTTATAATTGCATTTTAAATTATATTGCACAATACTAATATGACAGAAAATTCAAGCTATTAATTTAAGAGTTTAATTTTTCTTTTCTTAGAATAATATTAAACAGATAACAAATATCACGATAAGGCAAGAGAGAAACTGCAGAAGAAAGAGAAATGAGATCTGCATTTTAGCTAGTATACTGGGTGGTATTTTTTCCTGTTACTTGAACAAGGGCTCCCACATTTTCATCTGGCACTGAGCCCTGCAAATTATGAAGCCAGCCTTTCTCACAAGTGCATGAAGCATCACTTCATGTGGCTTTGGGTCATTCTGGCTGCACTATGACAGGGGCAGAAGTGGATACTGCGAAGGACTTGCGTGAACGTCACGAAGTGAGACACAGGGAAATAAAAACCAGTCTGGAAGGAAGGTGGTGGTGGAAGCTAGTGTTCTTTAGCGGCACACTTTATGCAGCCTGGGGGGAACAACAGAGACAGCATTCCCTAAACAAGATATGCTTTGTGTAAAGAGGCAGGTTCCTCCCTTTAAACTGCTCGGATAAGAGCAATTTCGAGCTGAGAAGTGATGTTATAGAAAGGCTCTTTTCTCTTATGACCACTGGTAACCTTCTGTCTATTACTTGAATTCAATTCTGGGATATATTTGTGCAGAAAAGCTGAGAGCTTGCTCTTAGAAAACCCAGGGAACAGCGTAATAGATCAATTGATTTGTCAAGCACAGGCAGACAGAAACAATTTCCTTAGCTAGACTTAGTTAATGCAGATGGCTGGTTCCTTTACCTTTTAATACACCTCACACTGGCAATGGATCATGTTCCCAGGAGGATGACACTATTTTCCTGGAAGGCTCTAGGCTCTTTCTTCAGGCATTTTGAAAGAAGAAATAGAACAGCACAGCAAGATACTGAGGAAGCCATCAGCAGGAGGTGGGTGTACCTGGGAGAACAGTGAGGTTAGTAACATGCCTGCTGGTAGTCATTTTAAAACCAGTCCTGCCTCCATTTTCTGTGTCCAGTCACCACCAATGCCCATAAAGCTCCTGGGGGAAAAGAAGACAAAGAACTCGCCAACCAAATGCTAATTCTTGACACCTGGAGTTTCTGTCTGATTGACTGCAATGGCAAGCTGTCCGAAGCACAGGATGATACTAAGCACTGTAGCTTAACAACTTAACCTTGCTACAGCCTGATCACCCTACTCCATGCCTCTTCTTCCCTGCACCCACCCTACGCCTTATCTTAATACTTTGAAGGCAGGGAAGGGAAGAGGAAAGACAGTTGCCCCCCACCACTCCCCTGGCCAGCATACAAATATTCATTGCCCTCTTTACATGAAAATGCTCCAACCATGTCTCGTCCTATGCAAGGGAGATGGCCCGAGTGCTAGACTAGAGTCATTCCATTGGTAACTTCTCTGTTTTGGGAACACTCTGACAACCCTGAAGTATTTTAACTCCCTGCTGACACCATAGCATTCTTCCTTCATGCCTTTATGGATGCTGTTCCCTCTGTTGGGGTGCCTTCCCTACTTCTTCACTGGGTGGTGTTCATGGATCCCATTTCCTCTCCTTCTGGGCTACACAGGAAAGACTACATTTCTCAGCCTCAGTTGCTATTGGTGTAGCCACGTGACTGAGTTCTAGCCCACCAGATGTGAGCAGAAGTGAACCAGGCCACTTCCAGGCCTGACCTATAAGAACTTCCCACACAAGCTCTTCCAGGCTCTTCACCTTCTACAGACTACAGCAGAGGACCACAGCAATTCAGAGAGTCATGGAATAAGGGTGGTGGGACCATAGGAAGGCCGAGGTCCAGGTTCTTTAATCACCACTTGGGAGAGCAACACCTGCTGATGATCAGAACCACCTATTTGGGACTCTACCCCAGTGAAAAATAAACTTTTATTATGTATAGGAGTTATCTGTTTCAGCAGCCAGTGTTCCCGTAACTAACAGAGCTGACTTTTGATACTATTTCCCCTCTTTCTAAGGATCGTGACACAATGGTAACCCATGTGTTTACTACTCAGAGTCCTCTAGCCAGCTGGGGGATCCCTGTTCCTTGATAATTAATTTTAAAGGCTGAAATTCTCTTATACTCAGGGGATCTTTCAGAGCTCTCCTTCTCCCCTACCTCCAACCCCACTAACATCCCCTGGGGTTTCTTTCTTTCTTTCCTTCTTTCTTCCTTCCTTCCCTCCTTCCTTCCTTCCTTCCTCCCTCCCTCCTTCTATCTCTCTCTCTCTCTCTCTCTCTTTCTCTCTCTCTCTTTCTTTCGTCACCCAGGCTGGAGTGCAGTGGTGCGATCTCTGCTCACTGCAACCTCCACCTCCTGGGTTCAAGCGATTCTCCTGCCTCAGCCTCCTGAGTAACTGGGATTACAGTCACGAGCCATCACACCCAGCTAATTTTTGTATTTTTGGTAGAAATAAGGTTTCACCATGTTGGTCAGGCTTGTCTCAAACTCCTGACCACGTGATTCGCCCATCTCAGCTTCCCAAAGTGCTGGGATTACAGGCGTGAGCCACTGCGCCTGGCCCACCCCCCTGGGGTTTCTGAAAGACACTTCCCCTAGTCTCATCTTGCTCTGATATCACATTAGTTAGAAGGGATACTGTAGGAATCCTGGTCGTTCTGAGAACAACATTGCCTTTTTTCTGTGTTGGAAGCAAGTCCTGGTTTGAATAGAAAGTGTGACTTCTTGGGGCTGTCAGTGCCTTGCTTATTCACTGGTGGACTCAATACGTTCTCTTGTTACTTGTTACCAGGGCAGCCCTGATGAAATAACTGGGAAAGTTTTTTTTTTTTCATTCGATTTTTCCTTAGTCCCTTTATTTACAAGCACAGCTGCTTAAAGAAAGTGAATGGCCTGAGATGGCTCCAAAGCTTCTTGACCCCGACCAGATACCAGAGGGAGCTAACACACCCAAACTGGCACAAACAGGAATAGATGACCCCTAGTTGCCCTGAGGTCATTAACATATCATAATAATGTTAAAATTCCCTCCCCTAAAAGAAAATCTCCACCATTTTGTGTCCATGTGATGTAAGAAGATGTATGTTTATGGATTGAGCTTGTGTGTCTGGAGTCCCACCCTCCACATGCTAACATGCCTCTCCCTCTGTGTCCCCAGTCCTTCAAAACCCCACACCTTCTATTGTTAGGGGAGAAGGTGCATTTAGAGCAAGAACTCGCCTTCTTTATTCTCTGGCCAGTGAATAAAACCTGACTGCCTTTTCCAATTAGATATTCTTTCTTTGAGACTAACATCAACTAGGGAAAGAACTCAGTTTGTCAGTGATATAGTCACTTTGAGTGTTGCTGAACCTCCACACTCCATGGATCCAGGATCATCCTGTGCTGCTGCGGCATTGCAAACGCTCTATGGAAATGGGCAACAAGGAGCAGCCGACATGCATGTCATGCCTCTTCCATGCTCCTGCACATGCGCTGCTGCCCCATGGACATCACTCACGCAATAGAGCTCAGTAATAATTTTAAGAGGGTATGAGTGTAGCATTAAATCTTACGTGGGGCTCTTTGAGCTTGGGGCCCTGTGGAACCTCACAGGCCATGGGCCTGTGAATCTGGCCGTGAAGAAGGACACTTCTCCTCCCACTCCTCTCTCCAGCAGGCAGAGCCTCTGAGTGAGGTCTGGGATAAAAGGACAGATCAGGAAGGGACTGATGAGGACTGTCCAAGATGTAAAAGCTTCTTCTGACTCTTCCACTGAAATTGCCGGTGATGCTTGTGAGGTGGATTTTCCTCTGGGAATGTAATTAAGTGCTGAGTCATGCTTCAGGCCTGGTGTAGGACAAAATCATAGCTAGAAGCTGGGGCATTGGTGTACAGGATACACACTGCCTCCTGCCCTCTTTGGATTCTCTGTCTACCCCAGCTCTTCTCATCTCTTCTTGGACTGAGCCTGTTCCCACCTCCCTTTGTCGTTCTCTCTTGCACTGCTTTGGAAATGCAAAACATTTCTTATTCTATTTGCAACAATTTATTTTCTCCTGAAATTCCCTCTGGTTGATCCTGCGTAGATATGCCACATTGTCCCATAAGGTGATCTGCTTAACAAAACAAAAACAAAACCAGTACACAAACAAAAAGCTGGGTTTATTTCCTTAAGGAATTTGACTGGCAGCATTTACACATCTTTTTCTTCTGGATCGTAACAAACCTTAACTTGGCTTAGGACCCTCAGAACGCCCCTTCCCAGCCCTCAGCTGGGTTTGGGGGCTTTTCCTTGGGTCTCCTTTAAAATCACATGTGTATCTCACATACAAATGCTCAGACATATACACACAGACCCAGCAGGATGTTAGTTAAAGCAGTGAAAACAGATTTTTTTCAGCAATTACTGATGGGAGGAGAAAGAGCTGAACTCCGTTGTGATTTGCAGAGAGGTGACTGGGATTCTAAAGGGAGTGAGGGAGTAGGGATAGCGTAAGCAGAGACTCAGCAGAGTCAGACAAGCGAAAAACTGTGAAGGGTTGGCCAGTGTCAATGCCTTTAGGCCAGCTGTGTTTGTGAGCTGACAATTATGTAAGTTAGGATTCTACCCCTTCACTGAGATGGGGGACAGGGGCCCCAGCCTTCCTGATGATGACATTTCATGGGAATGGCTTTCGGGTCCTTGAGAAGGATACTTCAGAGTCATGGAAGAGGCACATTCACAAATGCAAGCTCTTTTTGTTTTTATATGTTTTTATTTTTAAATAAATGTTATTGTGTATATTTAAGGTATACAACATGATGTTGCGAGATCCTTTGTAGTAACATGGTTATTACAATGAAACAAAATAACATTTGATCACCTCACCAGTTGCTCATTAGTGCCCACCCCAGAGCAGTTATAATCTATCATTCAGCAAAAATTCTGAATATAATACACAGTTATTAACTGTATTTTTCATGTTGCACGTGTAGAATGAGCAAGTCTAAGTCCTTTCTTGTAAATGCTCTAAGGAAAGAGGGTTAGGAACCTAACATCAGGTGTTGGCTTGAACAAATAGTAAATTCTCCTGGCAGCTTTAACTTCCTCAGGCAGGCATTTAAGTAGGGGCTGGGGTCATCCCATGGACCGGCATGCTAGAAGCCAGGCGAGAGTTGGATCATCTCTTAGTGCAGAGGTTTGTACTGAGTCATTATGTGACAAGAGTCTGCAGTTCTCAATATATACATAATCTTTTACAATCGACTTGCAGAGATTCTCATACCACAGGCAGAAGTCAGCCCTGCCTAGAGAAAGCTCACTTTTATAGGCCATGTTCTAAGCCTAAAAGGGCAGTAGCAAAAAAAAAGAAAGAATGAAAGAAAAAATCAGATCCAGTGCAAACTAATTGTGTCTCCTAAAGACCCACTCTGGACTTCCTAATCCCACAGTCAGGAACCGTGGAATTCATAAAGTTTCTCCTTCCTCACCAGGCTGCCGGGAAGCTCAGGTTTAAGTGACTTGGTTAATCAACTAGATTGGCCCTGGGGGTTAGCAAACAGGTGTCCTATTTTTCTTCTATTTTGCTTTCTTATTTTTATTTCTGTAACCATATTGTTTATATTTCCATGGGGATGAGGATGGAGAGGCAGGAAAAGAAACAAAATAAACAACAGATACTTTGCACATGCTGAAGTTCTGCCTCCAACTTTATCATGAATTGTATGTGATGTGGTGTGGAGTGTTATAAGCAAATTCATGAAGAATTCCTGGGATGAGTATTTAATGAGCATGCCCTTCACACACAGCACAGCTGTCAGGGCGTAGTCCACTGGGGGAAGGGAGGGCCTTAGTTTTCTACTACAGCGTAACAAATTACCAGAAATGTAGCAGCTTACAACTCACATTTATTGTCTCACAGTTTCCACAAGTCTGGAATCCAAGCACCTCTTAGCAGGATTTTCTGTCTCACAGGGCTGGGATGGAGGTGTCAGCTAGGCTGCATTCCTCAGGCTCTGGAGATCTCCTTCCAAGTTCACTCAGGTTATCCACAGAGTTCATCGCTGGGAAGATGCAGGATTGAGTTCTGGGCTTTGTGCTGTCAGCTAGAGGCTTCCCTTAGCAACTAGGGGCCACCCATAGTCTTTGCCACATGGGCGTCCCAGTGTGGCTGCTTACTTCATTGAGCTGGCCAGGAGTGCCTCTAGGATGGGTTTAACAGTGTGAGGGTGTCTTAATCTTAGAAGTGACATCTCCATCTTTGCCATATTCTGTGGGACGGAAGGAAGTCCCAGATCCTGTCCATACTTGAGGGGAAAGGATTACACCAAGGAGTATCCAACAGTAGTCACAGATCATGGATAATACTAGGCAACATAGCAAAACCCCATCTCTACAAAACATACAAAAATTAGTTGGGTGTAGGGGCATGCATCTGTAGTCCCAGCTACTTGAGAGGCTGAGGTGGGAGGATCACCTAAACCCAGGAGGTTGAGGCTGCTGCCACTGCACTCCAGCCTGGGCTACAGAGTGAGAACATGTCTAAAAAAAGAAAGAGAGAGAGAAAGAAGAAAGGAAAGAAAGAAAGAAAAAAAAGAAAGAGAAAGAAAGAAAGAAAGAAAGAAAGAAAGAAAGAAAGAAAGAAAGAAAAAAGAAAAAAAGGAAGAAAAGAAGGAAGGAAGGAAGGAAGGAAGGAAAGAAGGAAGGAAGGAAGGAAGGAGGGAAGGAGGGAAGGAGGGAGGGAGGGAGGGAAGGAAGGAGGGAAGGAAGGAAGGAAACGTTATGATCCCATGGGCAACAAAGATCACATCAGCTTAAAAGATCATGGAGGCTTTCAGGAGGGGGCCACCTGGCCTGGTATCTGTAGGCAGGAGAAAAATAGTGGGAAGAGAGTCTGGAAAGAGAAGCTGGGACAGGATTTGTTGGGCGTTAAGTGCCAGGATTTTCAAATTTATCACAGCGGCCTGTGCTTCTAGAAATCGGTTCAGTGGCATTGTGCCAGTGGTTGACATTTGAACCAAGTAAGCATAGCTCTTCATGGAGCATTGATTTTACTAGAATACTTTTCTGAGGAAGACATATTAATTTTTACGTTAGAGTAAGTATCAGAGTAGAATGCAGAATTAAAACTTACTTCTCTTAAGATAAAATTGGAGACTTCAAATGATTTTCTCTCTGGCTCTGGTGGAAATTTTTGAGCAGGAAGACCCCTGAGTAGCTGCTGGCCAGAACAGCTGTCAGATAAGGGGTGCAGGGCAAGGGCAGCCGGAGACACAGGATGTGGAAGGGGGACACATGAGCCCTCAGCCAGCTGTGGGGTCAAGGAAGGCTTCCAAAGGGTTCCCAGGCTAAGCCAAGTGGTCCCTTACCAGTGTGAGAAGGAGAGACAAGTTTTAAATGGACAGCAGAAATCTTAGGGCACAAAGAAGACCTGTGTGAATTTTTCCCCCAGGATCAAGGCTATTTCCAAAGTGTCTCATAGCTGTGGAGGGAAGAGGGACCTTCTACCTATCTTGTACTCTCCTTTGCGTTTCAAAGAGGCAAGTATCTCAATATTTAGACCAGCAGTTGGCAAACTATGGCCCACGGGCCACATCCAGCCCACTGCCTGTTTTTGTATAGCCTAGGAGCTAAGAATGGTTTTTACATTTTTATATGGTTGAAAAAAATCGAAAGAAGAATAAGATTTTTTGACAGAGGAAAATCATATGAAATTCAAATTCCAGTGTCCCTACATAAACTCGAATTGGAACCCAGCCTCACTCCCTTATGTATTGTCTGTGGCTGCTTACACACTACAATGGCAGAGTGGAGCAGTTGCAACAGAAAAGCCTAAAACATTTACTATCTGGCCCCTTGTGGAAAAAAGTTGGCCTGGTTAAACCCTGCGGGGGGTTGGGGGGAGTCCCTAGGACACTAACTGTCTGCCAGTAAGCCTCACCCTCAGCTCACCTTCTGCAATGATGCCGTCTACATCTGCATTTCCCAACCTGTGCTCCAAGACATGGGGTTAGAAAAGAACAGAAAAGTCTCTATAGTCAAATAAATTAAGTCCTCGGTGTTTTTTTTTGTTGTTGTTCTTTTTTTTTTTTTTTAAGAATAAAATGATTTTATTACCACAAATGTTTCCAGCTCTTTATGCACTGTGACCATCCACATTGGGGATACACATTTTGGCATCTGCCAAACTTATTTTACCAATCAACAAATTTTAAAGAAATATTTATTATTATCTCAAAATCTGCCATTCAACAGTTTATCAGTGCTATTCTAGAGCTTTACCAGATCTCAGGAAATTGTCTCCTGATGTGGGGAAAATAAATCCTCCTTCTTAATGAAGCCCCTTGGCTCACCCTGTCACCCAGGTTGGAGTGCATTGGCACCATCATGGCTTACTGCAGCCTCAAAAACCTGGGGTTGAGGGATCCTCCTGCCTCAGCCTCCCAAATAGCTGGGACTACAGGTATGTGCCACCATACCCAACTAATTTTTGTTTTTTGTAGAGGTGAAGTCTCACTATGTGGCCCAAGCTGACCCCCGTTCATTTAGTGCCCTCTTTGGTCAGGGGAATTTGATGTGGCAATTGGTCATGCAGACCCTTCCCTCACTACAGGCACACTCACTCATTCACTCCCCCATCTATTCCATTTCCCCCAACATGTCCCCCTCCATGACATGGGAAGACAGGAATTTTCAAGCCACCAGTTATAACCCAACACTGGGTCACAGAATCAATTAGAGGGTCAGAAAGCAGCATTTAAAAAAAAAAAGTAAAGTGTAATAGCCTATAAAATATCAGAGTGTATCTCAATAGCACTTAGTGAAATGTTTGTGTCAGTGCTGGATCATGGCATGAAAATATATTTCTTACTTTTGGTCATGGTCAAAAACATTTGAAAGCCAATGTGCTAAGATGCCAACAAAATACAAAAGCATAGCAAAGCTTTGTAGACAAGAGTTGTTTATCAAAAGTGTTAGGTCTGTCTCACGATTCATTCTCTCGTGTTTCATCCCAGTGTGTGCCTCTTAAATTGCAAACATAGGGACTCAAGGATTGTGCCTTTTGATTGACTTCTGTATCTTTCACTCGTCACTGATTGTGGGACTCCCTTCCCTCCGGAGGCTGCATAAATATTTAATGCTAATAATGAAATGGAATTTACAGTTAATAGCAGAAGTTCTCCAGCCTAAGTTTTCTATCCCACATCCCACTTCTGCATGGTGTCCCAGAGTTTTCTCTACATACAACCTAATAGGACCCCAGGAGCAGTGTTTTTCTTTTCTTCTGCAGAAAATACCCACACATGGCAACAACCTCTTTCTAAGCTGTAGCCTCTCAGCCTTAACTCCGTCCTCTCTTGCCAGACACCCTCTGCTGCGGCCACTATCTTCCGGAATCTTCCATGTGTCTATATGCACTGTGGTTCCCTCTGCTTCATAGTTTCTCCCTTCAGACTTTTCTCCTGCTGAAATCCCTTGTACTGGTAAAATCCTGAGTTGCATAGACCTTCTCTCTACAAAGCCTTTTCTTATGGCCCAACACATAAAGTTACTTGCACCCTTTTTCATGACCATGCAGGACTTGGTGCCTGCATCTGTACAGCAATGATGACACTAAATTGTAAGCTTTGACATGTCTATTTCTTACCCCTGCCCATTGGCTTCCCCAGAGCAAGGACTGTGTTTTATTTATCTCAGAATCATCCATGCCTGGCATGGCAGGGCACAAAGTAGGTTCTCCATAGTATTTTAAGTGTGAATGAAAGAGAAGAGATAGTATAAAATATTCGACAGTGCAAAGGTTTGCTTATGGAGGAGACCATCCATCTGACTGCCTCACCCCACCTCCAGCCCCTCCCGAGCACCAGGACAAAGCTTGTTCAGCATGTTGCAGAATCTTTCGACCTGTTCATGGGATGGATAAGTAGAGGTCAGCATAAGTTCCAGGTATGTCAGGTGGAGAACTGGGCTGACCCTCCTGAGATTTATAGTTAGGCCATTCCACATGCAAGGGAGGATTTTTAATTGCTGTGGAGCGCTAATGTGATCCACAAGTCCAGTACAGTGAGCAGCGGATGATTAATAACTTGTGGAATTAGCCCAAATGTGAGCTTTATAACAGCTGTGAATATTGGGAACTATAGGATTAAGAGGTTGTTTTTGTTCTGAATTTCCAGCAAGCTTTTCTGTTTAGATCTCTCTCTTTCACATTCCCCCTCTATCCACCCACCACCCCCACCTGAGAACCTCTTTGCCTTTGTTTACCCCCAGAGCTAGAACACCAGCACTGAACAGGATGGCTTGCAGCTCCCCAAACCTGCCTATGTGGCAGTGGCAGTTCATTCTCTTGTTCATCAGAGCAGTGCCTTTCCCAGAGGTTGGCCAATGCACCCAAGGCTGAATGAGAGTCCACAGTGAGCTTCTTCACCCCAGTCACAAAGAAGATGCTGAAGATCAAAAAGGGGTAAAAGCAAATTGTTGGATTCTACCATTCCTGGTAGAAACACTTACCTTAGGGAGGCCGTATAAACCTCAGAAGAGAGGAGAAAAAGAAATGCAAACCCCAGAAATGTCCTGGCCCTCTGATATAAAAGGTACATCATTTTTGACCTTTACTGTCTTTGGGTTCCTAGAAAGCAGAAGTGAGATTATGAAAATTAATTGTGGGCTGGGCACGGTGGCTCACGCCTGTAATCCCAGCACTTTGGGAGGCTGAGGCAGATGGATCACCTGCGGTCAGGAGCTCAAGACCAGCCTGGCCAACATGGCAAAACCCCGTCTCTACTAAAAATACAAAAATTAGCCAGGCGTGGTGGTGGGTGCCTGTAGTCCCAGCTACTCGAGGAGGCTGAGGCAGGAGAATCACTTGAACCCTAGAGGTGGAAGTTTCAGTGAGCTGAGATCAAACCATTGCCCTCCAGCCTGGGCAGCAGAGTGAGACTCCATTTCAAAAATAAATAAATAAAATAAAATAATTGTGAGGCTGCCAGTACTAGGCATGGAGGTCAGAAAGGCACCAAAGAGAAGATCATCATCTTCCTTGATGGATGCTGACAATGAATTCATTTCAATTTTACTAGGCAAGCCACTGTGCCAGGAACTGTACTCAGCTGTCAGGCTCCACCTAACTACTAGTTGTTGCAGAAACTGCAAAGACCGTAACTCTAATGCTCATCATTTTCCTTCCAAAACGTGCTTCTACCTGATGACCATTTATTAATAATTAAAGACGCTACTGTCCACCTCACTGTCACCTTCTTGGATCCCACATCCCTTATCCAGTCAGCAAAACCTGACAACTTCACCCCCTAGATATTTTTAAGTCCTGCCCTCATCAGTAGCACCTCCTCGCTCCTTTGCATGAGCTGCCATCCCTTAGGTGACCTAGCCTGTGCGTAAGTCTCCAGCCTTGACTCTCTCATGCCCTCCTACTCTGCACTTCATGCTTGGGGTTCTGCACTGGATCAGCAAACATAACCAGGAGGCAAATGACAAGCTGGGGACAGTATCCGGAGCACATATGAAATTCCAACAGTTAATATATAACAAGTTACTACAGATCAATAAAACATAAGCAGTTCAAAAAGGATGAAAGCTATATATAGGAATTTTAAAAAGAAAAATATAAGACATAGGAGGCAAATAAATATAAGAAAAAAGGCAAGCCAGGTGCCGTGACTCATCCCTATAATCCCAGCACTTTGGGAGGCTGAGGCAGGTGGATTGCCTGAGGTCAGGAGTTCAAGACCAGCCTGGCCAACATAGTGAAACCCTGTCTGTACTAAAAATACAAAAAAATTAGCTGGACGTGGTGGCGGGCACCTGTAATCCCAGCTACTAGGGGGGCTGAGGCAGTAGAATCGATTGAACCCAAGAGACAGAGGTTGCAATGAGCCAAGATTGTGCCATTGCTCTCCAGCCTGGACAACAAGAGCAAAACTCTGGCTCAAAAAGAAAAAAGAAACAGAAAAAGAAAAAGAAAAAAGGCTCAACTTCAACAGTAACAAAAGAAATACAAATCAAAACAAGGGCATGACATTTTCTGCTTGTGTTAGTGAAATAAGGGGAGAATTAAGATCTTACCTGTGAGCTATAAAGTACAAATTGGCAAGTAATTTCTCATGAGAAACCTTGCTGTATGAAAAGAAAAGTCTTTAGAAAATCTCCATACATTGTCTAAGTAGTTCCACTGATATAAACTTATCCTAAGAAAATAAGTGGTGAATTTGGAAAATGTTTCAACTTGGAGATGTCAAAGTTTCAACATAGAGTATTTGTAAAGTAAATGCTATACAATAAACTCTGCAGCTATTTAAAAGGGGAGTGTGGAAACATAATTACTGACATGAGACAGGTGATTAGTGCTAAGTTTTAAGAGAAAACAGTTTATACAAATTTATGTGCAATATTTTATTTAAACAATTTTTATATCCATAAAATGTCAGGAAGAGTCTCTATTAAACTGTAAATAATGGTTATATCTAGAATAAACTTACCCATAAGGAAATTTGGGGGAATCCTATCTATATTTTTTTACCTTTGAACAATAAAATGATTTATGTTTATAATAAAAATTGGTTTAAAAAAGTGACTCAAACAAAATTGCTAAACTTAGAGCTATTATTCAATGCAAAGACTTGAGCAACTTAATTTTTAAAATAAAGTCAACCGTTTAAGCCAGAAGATATTCACTCACTTTCTAAGAGCCCGGCATTGTTGTGTGCTGAGATATGCTGTGCTTAAATGGTAATTCACATGGTTGCCTAAGTAAATCCTGTGGAATTTCAATTTATGAAAATGTGGCTTGATTTATGAATTTTGACTATTATGCCAAGGCTATTTTGGTGTGGATTGTTAGGTAATATAAATAAAATACAATTAAAAATAAAATGACACAGGAGTATACACATCTGTCAAAACTCATCTAACTGCACATTTAAGATCTGTGCATTTTGCTGTGTGTAATCATATCTCAAAAATGTGAAAGCAGACAAAAACATTTAAAACTCTTACTTTTTGTCTTAAATTTCTAATGGGAATTTGTAAGGCTACTATACTGAATCAATTAAAAAACAAAAACAGGCAAACTTACACTTCTGACCATGATGGAGTAGCTGGTATCAGACAGACCTTCCACTGAAAATAACTATAAAAGCTGGGTATAAAAACAAAACAAGAATAAGTACAACCACTTGAACCCATCAGCAAGATAGGAAGCCAAATTTCCCTGAGAACCTGGAGTTTCAAAAGAGAAAGTGAAGATCCTGTAGAAAAGAAAAAACACATCAAGATGAGGCAGACATTCAGTGTACAAACACCTCTTGATGCATTTTCTGCCCCTAAGTTGTGCTGGCATGGAACTATATAATGAGAGGGAAAGAAGAAAGCAGCTGCTGAGAAGGTTGAATCTAGGCAGAAATTTTGATTTTGTGAAGTACTACAGAGAAAAATAAATGAGTCGAGGACACGCAAAGAAACAGCATAGGATTCTTACCATGCTTCATAGAATTCCTCATTATTATGGTTTGAATGTTCCCTCCAAAGCTTGTGTTGAAATTTAATTGCCATTGTGACAGCAGTAAAAAGTGGGACCTTTAAAAGGTGATTAGGGGCCAGGCACAGTGGCTTACACCTGTAATCTCAGTACTTTGGGAAACCAAGGTGGGCAGATCACCTGAGGTCAGAAGTTCAAGACGTGCCTGGCCAACCTACTGAAATCCTGTCTCTACTAAAAATACAAAAATTAGCCAGGTGTGATGGTGCATGCCTGTAATCTCAGCTACTCCAGAGGCTGAGGCAGGAGAATCACTTGAACCTGGGATGCAGAGGTTGCAGTAAGCTGACATCACACCACTGCACTCAAGCCTGGGCAACAGAGTGAAACTGTCTCAAAAAAATAAAAATAAAAATAAAAAAATTTTTTAAAAAGGTGATTAGGTCAAGAGGCTCCTCCCTTGTGAATGGATTAATGCCTAATGTCATTATTGTAGAAGTGGGTGAGTTATCAGGAGTGCTGCCCCTTTTTCTTCTCTGTGTCTTATGCTTGCTTGCCCTTTCACCCTGGGGTAACACACAGAGATCCTCACTGGTTGCCAGCACTGTGTTTTGCACTTCCTAGCCTCCAGAACAGTGAGACTAATAATCTCTTTTCTTTATACATTACCCAGTCTGATGTATTCTGCAATAGCAGCAGAAAACAGACAACGACATCCATACTGTTTCAAAGTTATCTGTTTTTACTCTCAGGGTATGTGAGCAGAACTAAAATTAAATGGAAACTTTCATCTAAGCTACAAAATCTTAGTGATATAAAGGATTCTGCTAATCTTTTAGTTCAGTTATTCCCAAACTCCACGGATTCGTGGACCCTGCACAAGTCATCACAAAGTCCATGAGAGAGGCCTGGTGTAGTGTACATTTAACAAGCGCTACCAGATGATTATTATTTTCAGGGAAGTTTGGAGTACAGGGATCTAGGGCAATGATTCTCAGAGAACTGGAGCTTGCATAGCAACATGAATATAACTTGAGGTTCTTATTTAAAAATAGAGATCCTTGGGCTTCACTCTGAGGGTCTCAGTTTGTGAATTATCACAGGCAATTGTTGTGTGCAGGTAGGTGTTGACACCAGGTCCAGCCCACCTCCCCCAGTCTCCATCCAATGATTGTCCAGCCCACTCATGCCTATTTCTAGAGAGGATACTTCCAGCCCCTTTTCCTGCCCATGGAGGTCACTACTTGAATATTATTGTAAACCTTTGTCAAATACTGTCTCAACAAATTTAGGAAAGTATATGCCTCTCACACCCAGTATTAAGACACAAGAATCAGACTTTTAAACTCAATTATTTAGTTGTCATTCTTATAAAAGACTGTTCTCACTAATTTTGTCAGAAAAATACATTTTTGACTACACTCTTGTGACAACTGCATTTACAGGTCCTTTGGGGGTGAATGGAACTTGTAGATCCAGCTGAAGACCATGATTTTGTTTCTCCAAGGCTCTAAGTGATAAGTGGTTGCTGTATTATGAAACAACCTTTTTTTTTCTTCCAAAGAGGAGAATTAAAAGACATCCATAGTCAACTTGACAGTTCAGAGCATGGCATCTATCATTCATAAACACCTCCACAGTCTCACAGACAGGAGGAGGGAAAGGCAGCTGCAGTAAGAGCCTGGTTACATTTATATGGCTCCCAAAGCACATGTGCAATGTAGGATTTTAACTTTTCCCATGGATAGCTGGTGTTGATGAAGGGGACCTAACCTGAGGCAATAAGGTTCAGAACATAAACATTCGCAAGCATAAGGGAAAGCATGGACAATCATGATGCAATTCCCTGCACTCTGCTTCCACTGTTTGCTAATGAGTGATTTTATTTCTCTGACCCTCACTTTCCTCATCTGTAAGATGAGACTAGTCACACCTTCCTTACTGTGCAGAGTAAGTAGGATAGTAAATGAGAACTGCCTAGCCCACGAATGGCATTCAATCTATGGTAGATATTTTTTAGTTATTAATAATGCCCTTCCCAGGCCATTTTCAGATGCTCCTGAGTTAGAGTCAGTCAGAAATTTCTTTAATTGCTCCAAAAGGACACAGCATTGTCAGCGTCTTGGCTGATCCATATTAATGTGATAAATTGGTTCTGGCAAATGGGTCTCTAACCTGTCTTCCTTCGTGCCCCAGTCCTTGGCTTGCTTCCATTCCTCCATGTTTTTCTAGGTACTCTATAAGTGAGGTCCTATCTGTTCTTTCCCTCCCCCTGCCATCCTCATCTTTCTAGATGCTTAATTCCAGACCATAAGCCTGGGCTCTGACTACCTGTTGTTGATGGTTCATTCCGCCCTCCAGGGGACCTCAAGGATTTCTGCATACCTTGTGTCTCCCCTGAGAAGAAAGCAAATCAGTGACCAACATGTTCAGAGAGCAGAACTTTCCATGGAAGGGCAGACGTGTTGAGTATTTCTGCTATCCCAGAATGTATTTTGGGGGAATCTCTTCTTTCGGTCCCTGGTTTTTTGAGATATCTCTTAGGTCATTCTCTCTTTATTGGGTTGCTTCTCTTTCTTCTCTCCCAAGAATGAGTGTGGAAAGTGGGGCCAGCATTTCTTCAAACTGGACACATTCCTATAAACCCAGAAAGACTTCAAAGAACCAAGATGAGGTACAGGAGAGAAAAGATACAGAAAATGAAACACACCAGCACCTAAAGTCAGGCTTCTTTAAAACTCCACTCCCTCTGGCTCTTCCTTGGTCCCATGACCTGTTGCTCCTTGCTGGAGATCTAATAACTCTCCTGGGAACATCCCTGACTCTGACTTCCTGCTTAGATGTATAACTTTTACTTGCTATTGGGGCTCCTGCCTTAACTCCACCCCTTCTGATGTCTATATACAACAGCCAGGTCTTCTAGTTTTGAAAGTTCCCAACACTGGCATTACAGAGTGAGAAATGCTGGTTTTGCCAAATGTCCCAGCCATAATCAATAGCTTCTCACTAACATGAGAAGTTATATGCTCACTTGCATCTGGTTCTGCTTATGATGGGGAAGAATTCAATGGGCTTAGAGGGTGGAATCTATAGCCCTATTTCCTAGACCACTTTACTGGAGAATTCTAGGCTGTTTAAAATCTCCACTGAATATTTTTGAAGAGAGAGAGAAAAAGAAGAAGGGAAACCCTTATCTACTCTGATTTAGTATCCTCGAGTCTGACCCACCCTTGCACTACACTAAAGTCAGTGAACAAAGAGAGTCCTTTGCTCATCCCTTGGCCCAGTGTTGGGCCCCATTCCACGCTCCGTGACCTGCTGTGTGAATGTGACTTTCTCAGTCACAGTGTCTAGCATCCTCCAAGGACTTGGGTTTGTGCTACTTGTGGGTTCTCCTGCTAGACTTTTTTTTTTTTTAGATTTAAAAACATTTTTCTAATTGTGATGCAAGACACACAACAGAAAATATAACATTTTAAGTGTAGAGTTTAGTAGCCTTAAGTACACGCACATCGTTGCGCAACCATCACCAATATATCTCTAAAACATTTTCGTCTTCCCAGAACTCTGCATAACCATTAAACAATAACTCTCTTTTCCCCTCTGCCCCCAAGTGCCTGGAAACCACCATTCTACTTTGTGTCTCTATGAATTTGAATGCTCTAAGTACTTCATGCTAGTGGAATCATACACCATGTAGCCTTTTATCTCTGGCTACTTTCACTTGGCATAATGTCATCAAGGTCCAGCCATGTTATAACAGATGTCAGCATTTCATTCCTTCCTATAGCTGAATTACATTCCATTGTATGTGTGAGAGATGGGAAAGCTCTTCTTCGAAGTTTGTATTTTAGACTACATTATAAGGAATTACAATCTATTGCTCTATGGCCATTATTTGCTATTAGCATAAACATACACATGTGTATATATATATATATATATATACACACATGTATATATATACTATATATATATATATATACACACACACATGTATATATATACTATATATATATATATATATATACACACATGTATATATATACTATATATATATATATATGCAATATATATATAGTCTAAATCAGCTACTCTTAAATCAGCTATCTTGACTCACTCTGGCATGTCTGAATGGAACTGGGCAAGCTCCAAACCCTGGTGCATACCATTCCTTATTTGGAAACCTTCCTGGCCTTCTTCTGAGTAGCTTCCTCTTCTTCCTTGTCTTCTTTCCCCCTTATCTATTCAGAAAATTTCCAAGTTCTTAGCCAGTTGGGTCAAGCTTAGAACGTGAGGTTCCGTTTCGGCCAGTGGAAACTGGACACAGCAGTAGGGTGACTGAGTCAGGTTATGAAAGTTATAAATGCCCCTGTCTCCTTTGTTCAGGGGTCCCCTTGTGGCAAGACTGCCGGCAAGTTGCACCCTCCCTGCAGGAAGTAAATTAGCCTTGTTGAGGGATCCATTGTCTCAGTGTGGATTCTTCCCAATGTTATAAACCCGTTTCCAACATATGGATATGCCACATTTTGCTTTTTCATTCATGCATCAGTGAAAACTTGATTTGCTTGTACCTTTTGGCTAATGTAAATAATGCTGCTATGAATGTCGGTATATACATATCTCTTCAAGATCTTGTTTTCAATTCTTTCAATTCTGGTATATCCCAGAGTAGAGTTACTGGATCATATGGTAATTCTATTTTTAATTTTTAGAAGTTCTACCATATTGTTTTCCATAGTAGCTGCACCATTTTACATTCCCGTTAACAGTGCACAAGGGTTCCAATCTCTCCACTTGCTTGCCCACATCTGTTATTTTCTCTGTGTGTGTTTTCTTAATAGTAGTCATCCTAGTAAGTGTGAGGTGGCATTTCACTGTCATTCTGCTGAGCTTCTTGGCTAGCTCACCCACTCTCTGCCCTTCTTGACGACCCAGCCCAGGAAGCAGCCTGCCATGCTAACGTCTTGGCTGGACCTCCAGAAAGAGACTGAACATAGAAGGAGGATGATAGTTCTTAGCGCTCATAATAGCTACCTGATACTGTCCATTTGTTGAGCCAAATTGTTTCTTAAATCTAAGATATATAGTATTTGATGTGCACAGTTAAGGCACCAACCTGTGACAAGGGAGTGATCAAATAAGGTGATGACTTATTGACTGTTAGATTTCTGTGAATGAGCATCATCTCCAATTCGCCATTGCAAACTAAAGAATTCCTCTCTCAGGAGGTTATGCAGCTTTAGGGCTCTTTATGTTCTATGTAGCATGACAGTAGAATAACTATAATGATGGGATAGAAAAATAGTGAGTAAATGAAAAAGGCAGACTGGCAGACTGGGGTTCATGTTGGTAGGGGGATGACAGGGGCTGAATTAAAACAGAAACCACAATTTTCAAAAGAAGCCTCACTTGCAAAGCAGGCCAATTTCTCCTGACCATGCCATGGTGAGCGTCACAGACAGTCTAAGTTCAAACTTTGAAACACCAGCTCTTGTAGGCCCATTTGTTCCCAGATAAGACCATAGAGAAATTGACCTGTCAGTAACTCCCCACAGACTTGTGCTTCCCAAAGATAAGACCACTTACTTTTCTAGAAACTCCCCAGTTTACAGAATCTGATGAAATCCTGCCAACACCATCCTGTGACTAACTACAGCTCCCTAAGCTTTATTGGGTGCCCTTCCTTTAATCCTCCCTTTTGAGATGCCTCAAATTTCCCCACAGTGTGCAGTTTCCCTTGCTATGGCATTAATCAGTCTAACTTTGCTGACTACAGGTGTGTCCCAGGTGGTCTTAGGCTACAGGACATTGAAGAACCTTAAATTACATACAATACCTAAAGTGAGTTCTCTGCAACTCCATGGCTCTGGACATGATCAAAGCCTCTCTTTCTGGCCACCTCTCAGTTTCCCCTCCCCAGCTCTTACTTTCTCCATTGTCTTCCTCCAAGCTCCTGAAATGCCACCCTGGACACCTGGTACTTATACTTTTATTTATGGAGGCTTCTTACCAAAATGAATAATTAACGTCATAAGAAAATTCTCAGGCTGACCTGAGAATAAAGCAATCAAGACCACATTAAAATTATATCTTTTTTTTCCCCAAGACTCATTAAGGAACTGTGAGAAAATCAGTACAACAACCTGTTGTGAAATCCCAATGTAATGTTTAACTAATTTTCTGCCTTTGAGCAATATCCCCACCATTATCTTTCTTTTTTTCTTACTGGCAGTTTCACTTAATCTCTCTAAAGTGACATAATGAAAGAGTGAAAAGAAAATGTACCCTATGGTTCTGCAGCCACCCCCTGCAGCTCTACTTTCTGACTCATGGCCAGGAAAGTGCTGGCTCTGTTTTTCCAAGTCCAAGGGGAGGTGGGTACCTCTTCTGCTCACCCCTACTCCTTCCCCAAGTCACTCTCCGTTCTTTCTGGACTTCGCTTAATTTACTGGGGAGAGTGACTGATCCTTCCTGGCTGCCTAGGGTAGAGCCTAGACCCCCTATTCCTACCTCCCTGCTTCTCTCTCATCCGCAATGTTGTTTTGAATGCAGTTTTATTCCCTTATCCTTCCTTGCTCCTGGCGGAATTGATGGGTATGGAGGAGGTAAACCAGTCCCTCCATGGCAAATTTCAACTGAGACAGAGAGGAACTTGGCCCTGAAACATGTCAGCTCAGGAGCTGTTCGTGGCTTTCCCAACAAAAAACAGGGCACGGACAGTCCAAAGCCAAGGGGAAGAATGAAGCAGAGGCTCAGAGGAAAATAGAAAGGACATCCTTCCTGGGCTCTTTACTGTATCCCCAGTCCAGCCCTGTGCCTTCCCTAGATCCCACAGTCTGTGTTCTCGGAATCCATGGGCCCCTGCAGTGCCCTTCCATTGCATTTGCTCAAGTCAGCTCCTGTGGCTTTCTGTAACTTACAACCAGAAAAGCCTGAGAAAGGTGCCTGGCTTCTAAAGCTCAGTTTCATGGCCCAGGAGAGCTTCACTCCCTATAAAAGGTGAGCATGTTCTCTGGCCCCAGTAACTGCGCCAACTGCCTTGGGAAGCCATTCCTCCTCCCTGAGCTAACCAGCCTCTCTTGGCTCTGAGCTCCCTGCCTCTCCTGTCAGGCTTCTGCCGTGGCCCTTAGCCCTTCAGCCTAAGATCACTCACAAGCCTTTCTAAGTGATCCCACCGGCAGGTAAGAACTGGATCACCCCACCCTCCAGGCCCCTTCTTCCTCATCATTGTTGCCACATGTACTGGGGTGCACATGCTGCCAGCTTGCTTAGGATAACGAGAGGTTGTTTCTTTATTTTCCACTAATGATAGGAATTTTCCGTTCATCCTGTGCATAACATGCAAAGCAGTTACACTTTAAACTTGCCAGTTAGTAAGACCTCTCTCTCTGCGGGTTGGAGTCTTCTTTGGGGGATGGCCAGGCTGCTCGTGCATCAATGCTTGACCTTCCAGATCTTCCCACCCCTTCCTTTTCAAGATGATCTCTGGGTTTGGGGAAATTGGGGAGTTCAGGGCAGTGAGGAGGAATGGACTCTGACTCTACTTATTTGGTTCCTGTAGTCCTTTGGTGTCCTGAAAAGGACCACACGTGGATGGCCCCTACACCATGCCGACCTCTGGGGCTGAAACCTGTAGCTGGTGAGTTTGCAGTTGATCTCTGGGCTCCATCTCAGCCCCATAGCCCTCCACACAGCTTTGGCCCCAACTTGGTCCTTGCTGCTGCCCTGACCTGGGTACTCTGCCCTGCCCCCCATAGGTATAGGATCTCTTTGCCCCCAGAATAGCAAACTTCACCAGCCACATCCACAATAACTTCTGCTTCTTCTACAGGCTGTGTGTAAGGCTTGTGAATGCTGACCCAGGCTCCCTGCCACATCTGCTGCACCACACTCTCTACTCTGCTGCAGGCACCCCTCCCAAGGTCCCAAACACCACACTTTCCACTCTGCTATAGCCCCACCCTTAGGATCCCAAACAGGAAACCCCTCTTCTCCTGGCTACCCTCTCAGTCCTTCTAACACCTGGGAACCTTGGTTTTGGTCTGAGAGGAGGAATCGTATATCTTTATGTGCTCACTTTTCTCTGACCCTCTTCTCTTCTTCCACTTTGCTGCCTCCAAAAGGGACATGCTTCTCCCCATCCCCCATTTTGTCTGACCTGAAACCCTCTTAGGTGATTTTCTTTCCCTTACATAGGCCAGTGCATCTCCAGGCCTAGGTGCCCAAGACAAAGTGTCAATGGAAGGAGTTATGTGCTGAATCCTCCAGTTTCAATCAATATGAAAGGTGTGGAACAATTAAGAGTAGGGATCGGCCAGGCACAGTGGCTCATGCCTGTAATCTCAGCACTTTGGGAGGCCAAGGCAGGCAGATCACCTGAGGTCAGGAGTTTGAGACCAGCCTGGCCAACATAGTGAAACCCCATCTCTACTGAAAATACAACAATTAGCAGGGTGTGGTGGCACGCACTTGTAATGCCAGCTACTCAGGAGGCTGAGACAGGAGAATCTCTTGTACCCAGGAGGCAGAGGTTGCAGTGAGATTGTGCCACTGTACTCCAGCCTGGGCAACAAGAGCAAAACTCTGTCAAAAGAAGAAAAAGAGGGGAAACAAAAGTAAAAGTACATTGATTTAACAACCCCCAAATATTATACCTATTAAACATATATTGAATGCCTAGTATGTCTCTGGAGTTTTATATATTTTTTAGTTAATGAATATTATATTTTGCATCATATTATATATTTTATATGTTACATTTTATAGTTGGCTCACCTAGCAGGTATCATTAGCATCATTTCATAGATAAGGAAACCACCAGACAGGTTAAATTGCAAGTGCATGGAGGCAGGATTCAGACTTAGGTATAATTCCCAAGTTTTGTTCATCACAGCACACCATCTTCTGGGCATCTGGTACCTTCATCCAGCCCTAGTTGCCATATGGGACATGCTCTCCTCCTGTTAACTGAACAATCAGACAGCAAAAGAATGAGTGAAGGAATTTCCACCAAAAACCCAAAGACATCTTGGTATATCCGAAGGATGATAGAGATAAATAAAAATTTCACTGTGATTTTTTTAATAACGTTTTATTCTATTATGCATTGCAGCTAACAGTCAAAGCACTTTTGTGTACTCTCTCATCTGGCCATTGTAAGGATCAAGTGAGAGAGAGGAGAGGGCAGATGTTATGAAGCTCATTTTACAATGGAAGAAACTGAGGCTCAGAATGCATCAAGAGGCACACAGCAATACGACTGGCAAGCAGTCTTTTAATTACATCTCTATCCACCTGTGTATGACATGGCACTTTAGTCATTATTGAATTATTGATTGATACCAAAAAACTTGTAAGATTTAGGTCTAATAACACAGTGACAACCCCATTTATGTGGGGAATGCTTACCCAGAATGCCCAGCTATGCTGAACACAGATGAGAAAGGGAATGTAGGTGAAATAAATAAATCGAGAGTCTTTAGGGTTAAAATAGATGCCATAGTAAAACCTTGAGAGGTTATGTCGTTCCTTGATAGGAGATTCTCTTGAGCTTTCATTCAAAGCCTACTTTCTCTTTTTTTAAAGCCAATTATAATTTGTTTGGTTTTTAGCCTATAGCAGATTAAAGATAGCAAATGGGAGCAGGGAGGCATGCATGTTATCTACAAGAAGATAGTGAGGGAGGAGACAGGCAGAACATAAAAAGCGTGCACCAGAGCTAAGAAAGCATAACAATCTAGAGCCAGTCAGTGAGGAGAAACAACCACTTAGACCTAAATAAACTCCAGCCTGTTCTCCTTTGTATATATTGCAGAGGACAGAGGAAAAGTAGACTGGGAACTCTGATCTTGCTTCTACTTTAACCCTTTGTTCTTTTTGAATCGAATGGTCAATAACTGTATCGGTTTCCAATTGCTGCTGTAACAAATTACAATAAACTTAATATCTTCAAGTAACACAAATTTATTATCTTATATTTCTGGAGGTTAGAAACACAAAATGGGACTTACAGGCTAAAATCAAAGCGTGGGCAGAGCTGTACTCCTTTTGGAGGCTCTGAGCGAATCCGTCTCCTTGCCTTTCCAGCTTTCAGAGGCTGCGTTCGTTCCCAGCACATAATCGCTTCCTCTCATTGCTCCAATCCCTGTTTTCATGATCAGGCCTCCCATTCTTACTTTGAGCTTTCTGCCTTATAATTATATAGATGCTTATGATTATACAGTACCTAGCCAGACAGTCCAGGATAATCTCCCTATTTCAGTATCTGTACCATTCTAAACACCTGCACAATCTCTCTTGCTATGTAAAGTAGTATATTCACAGATTCCAGGATTAGAACATAAACATCTCTTGGGGGTGATTAAACAGGCTACCACATTAGCAAATGAATTCCATAAACAAAGAATTTCATAGCTAATGTCACCACTCTACTCTTTGGAATCACTGGCCATCACTCCCTGCCCATCCTAGGCTCCCTGCTTGGAGAGGGGCCTCCACCAACCTCCAGTGTTTTTAGTTTTGGGTCATGGCTGAAGAAAGCCAGAGAGAAAATAGGAGAAAAAAGGGAGCTGAAAATGGAGGCAAAGTCCATGTGTTGGGGACCTAGATGTCCCCCTTCAAGTAGCTCGGGCCTGGCGGCTTGTGCTGGGCTTGGGAATATTCCCTCTCAAGAGGTGCAATACCTCGGGAAGCAAGCCCCAGCACGGGGAGGGCTTGTGGGTCTGCAGGGCTGGGCCGCTAGTGCTCACCTGACCGCACCAGCTGCCCCTACTACAACTTCTTATATCAGGAAATTAATGACATGAGGCCTTTTTATCTGTTCCTAACTGATCACCTCATGTAAAGAATCTTAGGCTAGGTGCAGTGGCTCATGCCAATCTTTTGGGAGGCAGAGGTGGGAGGATCGCTTGAGCCCAGCAGTTTAAACCAGTCTGGGCAACACAGGGAGACTCATCGCTGCAAAAAATTTAAAAATTAGCCAAGCATGGTGGCATGTGCCTGTAAGTCTCAGCTACTCAGGAGGCTAAAGTGGAAGGAGGGCTGGAGACTGGGAGGTCAAGGCTCCAGGAGCCATAACACCACTGCACTCCAGCCTGAGTGACAGTGAGACCCTGTCTGAAAAATAATCAAAAGAAATCTTATATTTTATGGAGACCCCTTTGAGAATCTGATGAAAGCTATGGATCTCCTTTCCAGAAAAAAAAGCACCTAATGCAAGCACACTGAAATATACACATGAATTAAAAAAATCATAGACCCCTGAAATTAACTTGTTTATTTTCATGGATCCCAGGCCAAGAACCTCTGGTCTAGAAGCTCTTACTTTTCTCAAGCTCTAATTCTGAATTCCATATATGTGAAATTTCTGCAAAATGAAGTTTTCCTCTTTAATTTTAGCCACTTAGATTGAGATATTGTGTGAAAACTTTGGGGACACCTATTTTTATATTAGCATCATTATACAAGCTCTTCCTCCTGAGCAAGGTCACTGGAGTGAACCTCAGTCCCTGAGCTCGGCTGTTGGCACAAGATGATGTGTGGGAAACCCCAGCCCAGGCCTGGTTTCCTTCTTCAAGCCAGATACCATGTACTGGCTTTCATTTCTTCTTTCCAGTTTGTGGGAATAAAACCAAAGTTCCTTTGTACATTCACTTCACATGTTCAAATATGCTCTTTTGTATAAGTTTGCGTTCCTCTTTTTGTGTTTTGCAAAATCTGCTGACTACCACATCTTGGCCATTCAGAGAAGAACAGGCAGATGCTTACCAGTGTGGCCAACGTGGCAAAACCCCATGTCTACTAAAAATACAAAAAATAGCCAGGCATGGTGGTGTGTGCCCATAGTCCCAGCTACTAGGGAGATTGAGGCAGGAGAATTGCTTGAACCTGGGAGGCAGAGGTTGCAGTGAGCCAAGATTGTGCCACTGCACTCCAGCCTAGGCGACAGAGCAAGACTCTGTCTTAAAAAAAAGAAAAAAGAAAGAAGCATGTATGATTTTATGCAAAAGCCACATGTTGGCATTGAACAGAAAATTCTAACAATTTTGTTTGTAATTGTTGTAATTGGTCACTGAAACATTTTGACTTTCATCAATGCACTATTTCCTTATATTTGTATTAAAAATTCACATATGAAAGAAAATGGAGAGGAAAGGCTACTACCTGATTATTTCCATCCATATCATATAATTTAAGATCTGTGACTCCATGTACATAATAGACCTAAGTGTTAGAGCTAGCAGTGACAGCATGAAAGGTTTCTGTTTTTGTTGATTGAGAATGAACTATTTCTCTCCATAATATAAACACATTATTTGTGGATGCCATGCACTTACTGACTTGACCTTGGTGTGACCTTTATAAGCCTGCGTGAGTCACTTCTACATGTGTACCTTGAGGCAGCCCACCAAACAACAGCCTTTAAATAGGTCTGTTTTAAAGTCTGAGCAATTTCTCAATCAAAGAGTGGAAGGAAAGCTTCTGAATCTGAAATTAAAATTTCTTATATCATGACCTGTAGCCATGAGGTTTTCTGACCCCTCCAGGAGAGAACTCTCATCGGAGTTTTTGAAGCAAGGTGCTGGCTGGTTTGCTCTACCTGCTAGGTTTGCAGAGAGACAACTTCATATGAGCCTTATGACAGGAAACACTTGGTTAGGTGATCCCATTGTCTTGTGGCTTAAACTCTGGGAGAGAAGAGGCACTGGACAGGGCAGTGAGAAGGTAGTGGTTCTGGACGAGCTACACCACTCATGAGTGTATTCCAGCAAAGCAGTGAATGCCAGGGGAGTGGATGGTATAGCCAATGTCCTGCAAGAGTCTGGTTCCAGGAGAAGATCCAGGGATGAGATCTGAAGACAGAGTCGCTCTAGATCAGAGCAAACTGGGCAGGTGGAACAGGTGCTAGTGACTCCAGGTCATACCCGAGACACCAGCTAATTTTTTAGGCATTACTACAGACATCATGAGCATTTGCATTCTTTTCCAGGAGTTGGGAAGAGGCATTAGAATGATTCAAAACTCTGGTTCTGCCCTAGAGTGACTTCAAGCTGAGGACATTCTAACTCAGATGGCCTCAGCTGCAGAACCAACTGGACTCCAGCCTTGCAGACCAGTGAGGATGGAAATGTTTGCAAGACCAAGATGGACAATGTTGAAATGGCCTCAAGCCTGCTAGTAAGACTGACCCTTGTGGGGAGAATATTTGGTCCAGTATTCAGAGTCTAAAGGGTAGAGAGAGTGAGGATTTATTTCAGGCAGATACCAATAACCCTGAAGGTCCAGTCCAGCAGGCAGGGCATACCTGAGATGCAGGCAACAGGTAACATGCAAAGTCAGATGCACAGTGGGATGTGGTTTGAGAGATTAGTGATGCCCCCTCAGTGATATTTCCACAACCATCAGTGGGATGGGGGACTGAGGCCATTCTAGCTCCTTAGGAAGGGGCAAGAGCTCGATGGATGCAGGGGTCTGGTGTGTAAGAGTATTGGGTGGGAATCAGATCAGGCGAGGACCAGGAGAGATTGGCAGGGGGCTGAAGGTCAGGCGTAGACACTGAGCCAGCAGGCAGCACAGAGGGCCCGTGACACCAGGGCTCATCCCAAGCACAAAGCCCTCAGATGGACTAGCCCCTAATTTCAGACCTCTAGCAGTGGATAGCTGACATATTTTCTTTCTCTGGGATAAATTAGATGAGGACCTGGGAGGACCGCGTTTTCTGGGAGAAGCCCTGGAATACAAGATTTAATATACTTAAAGGGAGCTCACTTTCCCATCAACCTGGAGCAACTCACCTGGGAGTGTCTGAGTTGGCCTCAAAGTCTCAGCCAAATCCAGACCAATCTAAGGAATGTGGAAGCTGAAACCAACTTCACCTGGATCTTTGCCTCATGGTAGCATCCTTGCCCTGTGAGTTGCTGCCTGCATATATGGAAGTAGAAGAGAGGAGACATTGTTTTAGACAAACGTATAACATAAATGATTTTTATTATGGAATTAAATAATCATGTAGATACGTTAGAGCAAAGTTATTTTATCTGGATTGTATTTTAACCTGTGCATCCTATTCAACAATAATCTTTTTAAAATAATTTACCCTCCTCCAAAACATTTATTCGATTAAAATGTGAATGACTAATATCATAATAGTCCCTTGAAAGCAGGATACGGGAAATCAAGGCATTTGAAGGAATGTGGAAAGAAACAACAGAAAGGCTTCTGGTTTTGAAATTAGTAACTGGGCTTTCATTCTGGCCTGGCCAAGTCATCTCAAGCCCTTGGTCCTTGTTTTCTGTACTGTTCTGCCTGTGTTACCGGCTTCTAACCTGATTCAGGAGTCCTAGCCCCTTCCTTGACTTCTGGGGGTATGAGTGAAAACAAGACAGATGTCTCCCTTGCCAGCTCTGGGGAGATTCTATCAACCTTATGATTGAGGGTGGGTAATAGGTCATCCCAAACCCCACTCCAAGGAGTAAATGTTGACAAAGGATTCTACAACCTCAGTTCCCACTCCAGTTGCGACATGTTCAACAAGCCCCAGATAGATAACTTCACCTCCCTGCCCGCACTTTCCTTCCCCTGCCCCATCACGGTAACAACACACAGCCCAAAACAAGCAATATCCGTATTATTAGGAGACTTGAAAAGTGTGAGCCAAAAAATGTAACCTTTGCCCCAGTGTGAAGATCCTTGTCATTGAAGGTTTCCTGTGCTGCTTTTCTGATTATAGGTTAATGTTCTTTTGGGACATGCAACAATTACTCTGATCACTAGAAAAGTCCAGTGCTTTTGGAATGATTTGATCCAGATTGAAGAACTCTAATGCTCCCCAAAGCAGAAGCACCTAAGAAATAACGCAGGTCTGCCAACGCCCTTAATCTGCATGAGGCCGATTGGCCGACTCTAACCTCCAATCTCACACCCTGTTCTGATGATCTACTGTTACATACAAATGACCCCAACATTTAGAGGCTTACAGCAATGACCATTTTATTCTCTTTTTTATTGAGGGGCTCAACTGGGCGATTCTTCTCCTTCAAGTCATGTCAACTGGGAGATCTGGACACAAAAAAATACTTGAAACTTTATATAATAAAAGGGAATGCAAAATGATAGAGTCACTTTTATTTTATTAAGGGAACAGAGATTTATTTTTGCTTCCATTTAAGATACAGAGTTCATTTCTTCTCTTGAATGTTACAAACAAGACAGAACGTTTGGTCCCATGAAATTCACTAATGTAATTACTTGAAAAAACTATACATTTTGGAAATATTGATTGATGACCAACTTAACTTCCATGGAAAACTGCCTTACTTCAATCCTTTCTCAGAGACTACGTACAAATAAGGAAAATAAGTTTGGGACCGGATGCAGAGGCTCACGTCTGTAATCCCAGCACTTTGAGAAGTCAAAGCAGGCAAATCACCTGAGGTCAGGAGTTCGAGACCAGCCTGGCCAATATGGTGAAACCTCATCTGTACTAAACATACAAAAATTAGCCAGGCATGGTGGCAGGCCCCTGTAATCCCAGCTACTCAGGAGGCTGAGGCGGGAGAATCACTTGAACCTGGGAAGCCAAGGTTGCAGTAAGCCAACATCGTGCCACTGGACTCCAGCCTGGGTGACAAGAGTGAAACTCCATCCCAAAAAAGAAAAGAAAAGAAAAGGAAACAAGTTTGCATCTGCGTAATTAGCAATTGACTTCATATTTATATTTCTATTATTTGGACCAGTAACATTTCTTTAAAATTGTGATATTTTCTAATTTCTTTTATTAAAAATTTGTTTTATTTTATTTAATAAGTTCCAGGATGCATGTGTAGGACGTGCAAGTTTGTTTCATAGTTAAATGTGCACCATGGTAGAGTCACTTTTAAAAACACTCTTTGGGGTTTGAGTGGAAAAGAAAAATGCAGGCTAATTCAGACTGACCCTGCAGGCTTCAGTCCCTTAAGATACCAGGTACCAGGTCCCAGTCCCATGGTCTCACTTCACTTGGCCAACTCTGTAATCTCCACTTACGGCAGCGTTCTCCTCCCACCTGAAAGGAATCTCAAGCCTGACAAAAAGTAACTTGTCCCAGCTAAGAGCAGTTTGGGCATCTCTGAGCTGCTGAAAGAGGACCTGGTGCGGCAGGTGCAAAGACCAACGACCCTCTGTGTCTTCTCTCTCTGGCAGGTGAACATCCGTCTGGCTGCCTCCTTCCCCCCTGCTCCTCAGAGCAGCTCTGGCTTGAGAGTCTGAGCTCAGTTAAGTAACACCAGTGCTGCACTTCTCCATTCATCTGGCCAGGGTCAGGCCTGAAGTCTTTAGGGAAATAAACTTTGTCATCTTTTTACAAAAATTGTAGCAGAAGCGGAGGAAATTGCACTACTTCAGACTTTACAGCCTGACAACATAACACTCTCACTTCCTGTTTTCTCTCTGCCCAGTCTTGGGACTGCCTCTCAAATCCTAACTCGATGCTCTGCCCTCTCTGTATCCTTTGCTGATCTGATTCCTCAACATTTGCATCAGGGTTTAGTTCTGAGACACAAATTTGCCATCTTTAATGCACTTCCTTTACATGATGCTCCTGAGAACATTTTTTTAAAATCCCCATCTATTTTACTGTATTGGCATAATATCTAACATTGCCTCATTTTCTCTGTTTTGCTCACTTTTCCCCCCAGGAACATCTGAGTATCTGCCGTGGTCAGCTACATAGTCTACAGTGATGGTGCTCAATAACCTGCTCTCCAGGAGCGCACAGACAATAGAGTAATCAGATGAGCACCTTAATGATGAAGTGCCTGGGAGTGGCACAGACAAAGCAAACACTTCTGCTTGGCAAGGGACAGGGAAGGTTTCTAAGAAGAGGAAGCCTTGAAGGAAAAGGAGGCATTGTCCTAGGAGATAAGGAGAAGGAAGTCGCAGGCGGGTGAAAGGTCATGCAAAGGCACTGAGGCATGAAGAGTTGGGCGTGTCTGGGAGCATCCTAGGTAACCGCGTGTGATCCTACACAAGGCACGTGTGAATAATTAGAAATATGCCCAGAGAGATGGGTGGGTTCCAGATGTTGAACAGCTCTGTGAATCCTTTTGAGTTATTTGCTCTCTATCTGGAGGGCAAGGGGGAGTTCTGACAGGTCACCAGCAATAGGGTGATATGACCTATTGTGTTCTAGATTCAGAATAGCGTTTTTCTTTAATTTTATATTTTAATCGTGCTCCTTTTTTTCTCCTTTCTTTTTCTCTAAAAGCCTATATTATCTTAACAAAAGGTCATTTAAGGATATATTTATAGTGCCTATTTTCCCAAATCTATAAAAGGATATTCATCCCCGCTGTGACTTCCTCCCATCATCCAACCCTTCCAGTGAAAGCACTTGGCAGGTGTTTGGATGTGGACATGGATTCAACATTTTGAGCTCTCGCTCTGGACTAAGCACCATGTAAAGCAATTTCATGATCTCCTCTCCTTTCCTCTCATTCTATTTGTTCCCTAACTCCTGGTACAATGACTTGGAATATCAGAAAGAGAGACCTTTAGCCCTCCTGCAGGAACTTCAAAGAAGCCAGCGATAAACTGGTCCGAGCTTACATTGTGCATTTGGGGCAGCTGAGGGGTTGATCCCTCCTGCCCATGCAGTAAAATAGTCACTGTCCACTGCAGTGCAGGTCAGTTCTCAGCATTGCCATTTGTTTAGCCACTTCACCTCTCAGATCATTAAACCATGACCAGCCTAGTTTGGCCATATCATTTAAGAATGCCACACAAATGCAGTGTTCTGCATTCTACGTCTGAACCATAAAGCTATTTTTAACACTTTGTTCATGTTTAATTTGAAGCTTACTGGATTTTACTTGGGCTTCATCCATGAACATATCCCCGGAGATTTAACTAATATATTGTTTTAATGTAGTGCCAAACCTCCAGTAAGGCAGGAGCCTGTGTATTATTCATAATAGCCCTCCAATCACAGGTTAGCCTGACTCCTCTGAGTCTCAGCCGAGATTTTCATGAGGATTTTTGTCAGCTCTTATTTTCATGAGCTCCCAAGGACAAAGTTTGGAGGTAAAGTGGGAACATCTACCTGCCCAGCATTCAAAGAAAACCCCACTGGGGAAAACAGGTAGAACTGTGTCTTCCTCTCACCTTCCAAAAACTCATAATACACAGTAATCAAATATATTTAATTTAGACAAAACATTTGCATATTTTATATATGATATACATGGTGGACAGTTAATTCCCAGCATCCCATGTTTCCGTTTTTTATAATCCTGATTTTTTGCTAAACACTTTGCCAACATCTTCCCTTGGAATTAGGAGTGGCCATATGGTGCTATTTCTCAGCATCCCTTGCAACTAGGCACGGCCAATGAGATGTAAGCAAAGTGTCAGGGGAGACTTTTGGGAGAAGCTCCGATAAGTGAAGGTGTGAGCTCCTGGAACATAGACATGATGACTAGAGCTCTAGCAGTCCTTCTAGACCTTTAGCTCGTCTTAAGGATCCAAGTCAGCTCTAAAAGTGTGGGACAAGAAATTAGGAGTTTAGATCACTGAAGACATCATGGCATTGCCATACCAGCTCTGAACTGTCCACCTCTGGACTTAAATGAATGAATAAATAAATGTCAAGCTTGTTTATGCCATATTTATTTTGTTTTATTCTGTTATGTGCATTCAAAATTAACTCTATGCTTTGGAGGGTTAGGTAAAGGTAGCTTAATCCCACCCTGCCCCAAATTTGTAGCATATGTACATCTAAAGCCCTCCTGAAGATATCATACTTGCTAATGCCTGAGGTGTATGTTTGCATGGCCCCTCCACCTTTGCACTTGTTTCTACTTCTATCTCCTTAGCTCTGTCTTCCTCTGATTCAAACATCTCAGCTTCCTCATTGGTTTCCACAAAAAGCCATTCACAATCTGGGCAAAGCATCATTTCTCCCATGCATAGCACAGCAAACTTACAAATTTATGTAAGACCTTCCTATTAGATCTGGTCTTGTTGCCCACCCCCCCCCCACCTCCCAACACTTCTCTCATGGCTCTTTAGCCAAGAAGAATATGGTATCTCATCTGTTTCTGCTTCTCCCTTCTCTCTATCCATTCTCTACTCTTATCCCCTTCTATGTGTCCAAATTCTTCCACATTACATACAAAAAGCAATTCACTCGCCATGGCTCCTTTCCCCAAACTTTCTACCAGGTGCCCAACAGGCAAAAGAAACTTCTATTTAATATAATTCGTCGTCTTTAGAAGAAAATTGTGGTTATATATGGCATACTTTTTCCAATGTATGTAATATTTCTGGAAATTGAATAAAAGTGTCACAAAATCCCCATTCTTAATGGGTGTGAATGTATCTCTAAAATGGCTACCATCGAAAAGACAAAAATAACTGACGGTGGTAAGGATGCTTTGAAAGGGCACCACTAAAACACTGTTAGTGGGATTATAAATGGTACAGCCCACTAGAGAAAACAGTATGGAGTTTCCTCAAACAACTAAAAATAGATCTAACATATAATCTTTCTTTTGAATACGTACTGCTGAGTATGTATTCAAAAGAAAGAAGATCAGGGCCGGGTGCAGTGGCTCACACCTGTAATCCCAGCATGTTGGGAGGCCGAGGTGGGCAGATCACAAGGTCAAGAGATCAAGACATCCTGGCCAACATGGTGAAACCCTATCTCTACTAAAAATACAAAAAAAGTTAGCTGGGCGTGGTGGCGCATGCCTGTAGTCCCAGCTACTGGGGAGGCTGAGGCAGAAAAATTGCTTGAACCCAGGAGGTGGAGGTTGCAGTGAGCCGAGGTCATGCCACTGCACTCAAGCCTGGCGCCTGGTGATGGAGTGAGACTCTGTCTCAAACAAAAAAAAAAAAGAAAGAAAGAAAATCAGTATATTGGAAAGGTATATTGACATACTTTGTAGTATAAACTCGTTTAATGCAGCACTAGTCACAGTAGTCAAGATATGAAGTCAACTTAAGTGTCCATCAACAGATGAATGGATAAAGAAAATGTGTTACATATACACAGTAGAATACTAACTGGCCATTAAAAAGAAGAAAACCCTATTGATTGCATCAACATGGATGAAACTGGAGGTTATTAAGTGAAATAAGCCAGGCACAGGAAGACAAACTCTGCATGTTCTCACTCATTTGTTGGAGCTAAGGAAGGTGATCTCATGGAGGTAGAGAATAGAGTGATAGATACCAGAGACTTGGTATCTATAACTCTATTGGAAGGGTGGAAAAGGGTGAATAAAGAGAGATTGGTTAATGGGTACAAAAACACAGTTAGATGGAATAAGTCCGGGTGTTGAATAGCACATTAGGGTGACTCCAGTTAACAACAATTTATGGTATATTTCCAAATAGCTAGAAGAGAGAATTTTAAATATTTCCAACACAAAGAAGTGATACATATGTGAGATGAGGGATATCCTGATTACCGTAATTTGATCATTACACATTGGATGCACATATCGAAACATCACATGTACACCAGAAATGTGTACAGTTATTATGTAGCAATTTTTAGAATCTTGATTTAAAGACATTCCCCCAAAATTTCAATACTGCCTGAAAAGAATAATGTGAATTCATTGTCTGCTTCACATTCATCTAACCATTAATATTGTGTTTTTAAATTCATCTTGTCTCTCTAATTCTCACAGTTTTCTTAAATATTGGCATTATATGCCCTGTTTCATAGTTAAAGAATTGGTATTCTGAAAGGTGGAGCAGCTTGCCCAGGGCACACAACTACTAGGAGGGAAAGCCATTATATAGGACCCCTATACTGAGCCCATAACTCTTTTAATGAGCCTCATGCATCCTCAGCATGGGTTAATTTACCCTGTCCTTAGCAGAGAGCAGAAGCAGAATAGAATGGGGCTAGTATTAATAAGCTCTGACCCAAGAGGAGAGGAGCAGCAGAGGGCCTGGGTTTGGTAGATGGGAACTGAGGACTGCTATACACAGTCCTGGGCAGCCAGGAGTAACAGGGCAGCGTGGACCTGGGCCTTAGAAAAAGGACAAAGCCCAAGACAAGGTGTGTGTTGGTGACAGCGCCAGCTTTTACAGGATCTCCCATCACCTACCTCTTTTTTTTTTTTTTTTCTGATTAAAGAACTTGCTATAGATGAGATGGTTGAGGCCAATGCAGGTCAAAAAAATACTGAACAAGCTAGACCACAGATGCAACACTTGGGGATCACAAAACAGCCTCCTGTGGCACAGGGGACAGCAGTGGTTTGAATCAGAGCTCATTGAGTGAAATCAGTAACAAAGTGCTTCTTGGGAGAAATCTTATTTTCAAGAGCAGATTTTGAGATGATTCAAAATTGGAACATCTGACAGTGGGGGCCTACAGGAACATTCTCCAAGGCCTGACTAGTTGTTGTAAACCACAGGTAGGTCCAGGGCCTTTAGGGAAGCTATGGAAAGATCTCGAGTCATTTGCACTCAGTACTTGATGAGTAAAGGCAGCCCTGTCAGAGGCAATGATAACAGCCAGTGTGAAGGACACCTGCGCAAATGGGAGGGTCCACCCCATCCTGGTGATGGAAAGGGATGTTTTGTTCGGTGGTCTGTGCACACATGTACTTTGTTCCAGCTTCTGTTGGCAAAATCACTTTCTGATTTTTGCATTCTTTCTTTGATCTTGCCCAGTAAGAACTCGCCCTCCAAGCATGAAAATTGTTTCCATTTACTTAAACCTATGTGTCAGGTACTACTATGGCTTACCCCTACGAAGTAGAATAGTCTCACTCGCTTTTCCAGCTGAGGACTCTCACCTGTGGGTGCTGCTGATCAAATTGTTAAAGGGTTGTGTGCTTGTGGCTTAGGTTTTTTTCTTTTCTCCGTTTTAGCTTTAGTTTTGTTTTGTTTTGCAAGAATGAAACAGGAAGGGCCTCCTAACCAACCCAACAGATCAGTTCCGGCAAGCCTCAAGTCTCCCGTGGTTTATGGTCACTGACTTCAGCCAGGGAGCACGGAGGTTGCTGCCACTGTGCAACTCAGGTTTTTTTTTTTTTTTAATGCTGCAGTTTTTAGCTCAGCAGAACTGCACACCAGGGACTCTCCCCAGCTCTTCGTGTGTGGCTCTCTCAGAGTCCCACAAGAGCAAGCTGTGGGTCTGTGAGTGTTTATGTGTGCTTTTATTCACTTCACACTTATTGAAAAGTGTGTATGTGTGAGGATAGGGTGTGTGTGTCAAAGAGAGCGAGGAAGAGAAGGAGAGAGAGACCAGTTGATTCTGCGGCCTCAACTCCAGTATCCCTCAGCTGGTAGCTTCTGGAACCAGGTGATCACTTGGGGTGCATAGCTCAGAGATGCAGTCCCCCTGGAAAATCTTTATGGTGGCGCCTCTATTCTTTCTTCTGCCCCTTCAGTCCTCGGCCACTCCACCCTATGAAGACCAGTCCAGGCTCAGCCACTCCAATGGCCACACCTGTGTAGGTATGTAAATAAATATTTTTGTATTTTTTATATAGACATAACATGGGGTCCAATACTTTGCTTGCATAATCAATCACATGTTTGATGATATCAAGAGTTGTAAGATTCTAAGTAAGGTACCAGTAACCTCACTGACAGAAAAGTGTAGAGTCTAAGGGTTGACATTGACACTACATATATCTATGTGAATAAGAAGCGTATGAGTTTAAATTGAGCATAAAACTCTTCCACCTCATTGGTGATTGGAATTTTTGCTTCTTGTATAGGCAACTATTATTTCAGGCTATTTTAACCTGAAATTTTCACTGCTTTTCATGGGCTTTGACCTCAGACAGACACATCTGAGTTTGAATCACTGCCCACTTGTCTCACATTTCTTACTGGCTGGGAAACCTGGAGCAATGTACTTAACCCTCTCCAAGCTTCTGTGCCCTTATTGGTGAACTGAAGCTAATAAGACCCCCCTCATAGGGGTATCGTGAAAATTGTGACCGTGCATGTAAGTTTGTGGCATTTGCACACAGTAAGGACTCAACCATCTTAGCTTTCTTCTGTCTCTCAGAGAATCCGAATTTGGCGATCACCTGGAAATGCTGAGCACTGATATGGCTTCTTGGTTTATCATTTAATGAAGTGTTTTATTTCCACGGGTTTTTTTTTTGTTTGTTTTTTTGGATGACAGTAGGAAGTAAGGTAAGATTGTTGATATTCACATTGTATCTTTTATAACATGAGAATTCTCATAACAGTGGTGGCATTTAGATGGTGCACTCCATAAAGCCAGATAGACTCAGAACTCCAAGTAGTAAGTAATTGCTCGATGAGCGGACCTCAAAATAGAATCCTAGCTTGAGAAGCCAGGAAAAGAACTCTAGGATAAGTCTGGAGGCCACATGCTGCAAATGGAAAATCTTGACACAGATTCTGATACTTATGAATTGTTTCTGGAGACAATATGGAAAAATATCTGAATTAGTCCTACTTCCTCAAAATCATGGCCTCAGGTCATTGTACATGTTAGGAGATCCACCTTGACTTTCAAAGTCTTGTTTTAATTAAGACCCAGATTCACTGAGACTCTATTTTCCGGAGACTTAGAAGCAGAGGTGTGTGGTCCTTTGAATCATGCCTGGGAGATCATCCTCACCCGGCATTTGGTTTCCTTAAATAATTATTTACCACCCTTTAATTTTTCTCGAAACAAAATCCTAATGCCTATCAAATGGAAATACACTTGAGAAAAGCTCAGAAGAAATCAGTTTTACTTCTGGGTTTGTTGCAAACTAAATGTTTGAGTTTGGGCAAGTTGTCAGACCTAAGATCCTTGGACCTTCGCTTCAGTAAATTGGACAGGAGATACTCATTCCTTTCTCTGCCCCGTTCTCAACGAGGTCATAGAGAGTAAAAGGGAGGTGTTGGGGGGATTTCAGGATGGGGTTGTTCTGGTTTTCTATTGCTGCATCAAAAATTACAATAATAACCATTTTGTTGTATTATGATTTCATGGGTCAAAAATTTGTTCAGATCTGGCTGGTGATTCTTCTTCTCCATGTAGAAGTGACTGAGGTTAGGAGGTGGTATTCACATGGTGGATTGTTGGATCTGGGACTGACAAAAACAGTTTCACTCACATGTTTGGCACCTTGGGGGTGAGGGACTGGCTAGACAGTTGGCTCATCTGGGAGTGCCATCAGAGTGCCCACACATGGGAGTCTTGGGTAGTAGGACTTCTTCCTTGGCAGCCTAGGAATCTCAGAGAAAACTCCAAAAGACAGGAACTAGAAGTTGCCAAACTTTCAGATTTTGGGTCTGGAAACAGGCATAGCATCGCTTGTCATCCTCCATTGCTCAAAGCATTCACAGGTTTTTCCACCCAGATTGAAAGGTAGCGGGTATAGACCCCTTATTTTGATGGAGAGTGTCGAGAAATCATCTCTATGATTCACAGAGGTTCACTTTGGTTGCCCACACAAATTCTCATGGCCCCAAGAGCTTGGAGACTCTGTTGTTGATTAGGTTTGAGGATTATTTAACACCCATTTTCCCAGCAACTCATAACTTCTTCTGGCTAACTCTGCCTGGGTGACTTACTCACAGGTTGTCATAATAGCAAGAGTGGTGGGTGCAGGAGGAGTCCAGCCTTGTGGGGAACACTTTCTGAGCCCTGCCTCTGTGCTAAGACAGGTGCTGAGGGCAGTCCAACTTGGTGTCTCACTGTTGGAAGTTGGCTTTTTGGGGAGACAGGATTAGATATGTGTGTGCAGGGGAGTTTATTGAGGAGTGCTCTTGGCGAAAAGATCAGCAAGAGAGGAAGGCAGTGGGGTTGGCAGGGAGAAGGCGGGCTGTACTGCAGCTATAAAAGAAGGCCTAGGGGATCCCACTGAGAGCTCTGGAACTAAAATAGCTCTTCAGATTAGTCCTGAAGTCGGTTCAGGTCTTGGAATTCCCACATCAAACAGTCCCTGGATGTGATCTAACCTCAAGGGAGAGCTATAATTTTGAGACATCTCTCACTGGTGGTGGCAAATCTGGCAAGGGACTGACTCTGATGTTAACATCATCCTTCAGAACAATGGCTCCAGAAGCTGGGGAGCAAGTGTCTCCTGATAGGGAATCCTGGGGTGTACCTACTGAAAGGGCTGCATGTGGAAAGCGTCTCAGGAAGCAGTGAGGTCCGCTCTCTCACAGCTGGTGGGAAGAGGAAGAAGTATGTGGAAGAGGGGACAGAAGAGAAGGAATTGTTGATTGGAATTCTTCTAAGTCTGCATTTGTTGCCAACACCCTAACAACTTTCTGACAAAAAGCAGGATTATATGCCTTCACACCCTCCATCAGAAAGGTGGTCCCCAAACATTTCCATGCACTCATTCCTCACATGGCCACTCAATATGCAAGACCCTCTGCTCAGAGCCGGGGATAAACAGATGAAGAAGAAGGATTTTTAGAACGTCTGCCTTCAGGAAACTCACTGTCCAGTTTAGAGGAAAATGAGAACCTGGAGCCTTGTAAATATTATAGTCCTTTAAAATGAATGTTGAACTGGGCCCTTAGTGCCCTTGATAATACCCTTCCTCTAGAACTCTTTAAATTGCCAATGCCAGAGCCAGCAGAGCGCCATGAAGTGCAGAGCAGAGACTCACAGCTTGGAAGTGGGCACCGTGGACTTTGTTCATAAAGCCACCAGGGGAAGGTGAAGTAATAGCCTCGGAGAAAGGGAAAAGAGTGTTTAAAACTTTAGAATTTTAGAAACATTTCTACCTGAATATTGCTAGTCAAAGAAGGAAGCATGTTATCTCAAAGATTCTGTTGCATTTACTTGCTTGCTGAAAGACCCCAGGCCATAAAAACCTTTCTGAGCAAAAGTTGATTAGGCAGCTGTATTTCTGATCATCCCAACTTGAGCAAGAATGATTCATATATTTTTTTAATAAAGACAAGGTCCTGCTCTATCACCCAGGCCACAGTGCAGTGGTGCGATTGTAGCACATTGCAACCTCAACAGCCCAGGCTCTAGTAATCCTCCCACCTCAGCCTCCCATATAGCTGGGACTACAGGTGCACACCACCATGCCTGCCTAATTGTTCTATTTTTATTTTTGTGGAGACAGGAACTCACTATGTTGTCTAGACTCGTCTCAAACTTCTGGGCTCTAGCAATCTGTCCACCTCAGCCTCCCAAACTGCTAGGATTATAAGCATGAGACACTGTGTCCAGCCCTCTTCATTTTTGTTCGTTGTCAGCTGTCTTTCAATTGCCATTCCAACATAAACTCTTACCTTGATCATAAAAAGATACCCTTGCCTTGATTTATAAGATCATAATAACATAAAATATTTTTTTTTATTTTTTTATTTTTGAAGGAAAGAAAAAGGAAAGAAATTGAGAGTGAAAGAAAGAAAAAAAAGAATGTAAGAGAGAAAGAAAGAGGAAGAGAAAGAGGGAGAGAGAACGGGATTCTTGTTCTATTGCCCAGGCTAGAATGCAGTCTAAAAATGGGTATTAAAAACCTC
>CAUYLG010069888.1:0-32262 GCA_963573385.1 Cacajao melanocephalus
AGCCTGGGCAATAGAACAAGAATCCCGTTCTCTCTCCCTCTTTCTCTTCCTCTTTCTTTCTCTCGTACATTCTTTTTTTTCTTTCTTTCACTCTCACTTTCTTTCCTCTCTTTTTCTTTCTTTCAAAAAATAAAAAAAAAAGAATTCTAAATCATTCTGTTATAAAGACACATGCACATGTATGTTCATTGTGGCACTGTTTACAATAGCAAAAGACCTGGAACCAACCCAAATGCCCATCAATGATAGATTGGACAAGGAAAGTGTGTCACATGTACACCATGGAATACTTTGCAGCCATAAAAAACGATGAGTTCGTGTTCTTTGTTGGGGCATGGATGAATCTGGAAGCCATCATTCTCAGCAAACTGACACAAGAACAGAAAATCAAACTCCACATGTTCTCACTCATAGGCAGGTGTTGAGCAATGAGAACACATGGACTCAGGGAGGGGAGCATCAAGCACTGGCATCTGTCGGGGGGCTGAAGAGAGACAGCATGGGGTGTGGAGGTTGGGAAGGGATAGCATGGGGAGAAATACCAGATTTATGTGACGGGGGGATGGAGGCAGCAAACCACATTGCCTTGTGTGTACCTATGCAACAATCCTGCATGATCTGCACGTGTATCCCAGAACTTAAAGTACAATTAAAAAACAACAGCAATAGTAATAATAATCTCCAATCTCATCCAGGTTGCTGCAAATGACATTAATTCATTCCTTTTTATGGCTAAGTAGAATTCCATCATACAGACACACATATAGATACATACGTACATACATATATGTCAGGATTTCTTTATCCACTCATTGACTGATGCTCATTTAGTTTGGTTCCACATTTTTGCAATTGCGAACTGTGCTGCTATAAACATGTGTGTACAAGTATCTTTTTGGTGTAATGACTTCTTTTCTTCTAGGTAGATACCCAGTAGTAGGATTGCTGGATCAAATAGTAGTTCTACTTTTAGTTCTTTAAAGAATATCCACACTGTTTTGCATCGTGATTATACTAGTTTACATTCCCACCAGCAGTGTAGAAGTGTTCCCTATTCACCACATCCACACAAACATATACTATTTTTTAGTTTTTTTATTATGGCTATTCTTACAGGAGTAAAGTGGTATTGCATTGTGATTTTGATTTGCATTTCCCTGATTATTAGTGATGTTAAGCATTTTTCATATGTTTGTTGGTCATTTGTATATCTTCTTTTGAGAATTGTCTGTTTATATCCTTAGCCCACTTTTTAATGGGATTTTTTGTTTTTTCTTACAGATTGGTTTGAATCCTTTGTAGATTCTGGATTTAGTCCTTTGTCATACGTATAGATTGTGAAGATTTTCTCCCACTTTGTGGGTTGTCTGTTTACTCTGCTGACTTTTCCTTTTGCTATGCAAAAGCTCTTTAGTTTAATTAAGTCCCAGTAATTTATCTTTGTTTGCATTGGATCTGCTTTTGGGTTCTTGGTCGTAAAATCCTTGCCTCAGCCAATGTCTAGAAGAGTTTTTCCAATGTTATCTTCTAAAATTTTTATAGATTCATGTCTTGGATTTATGTCCTTAAGCTATTTTTTTGTTGTTGATTTTTGTATAAGTTGAGAGATGAGGATTCAGTTTCATTCTCCTAGGTGTGGCTAGCCAATTATCCCAGCAAAATTTGTTGAAAAGGGTGTCTTTTTCACACTTTATGTTTTTGTTTGCTTGTGGAAGATCAGTCAGCTATAGGTATTTGGGTTTATTTCTGGGTTCTCTATTCACTTCCATTGACTATGTGCCTAATTTTATACCAGTACCATGTTGTGTTGGTGACTATGGCCTTATGGAATAGTTTGAAATCAGACAATGTGATGCCTCCAGGTTTGTTCTTTACGCTTAGTCTTGCTAGCATGCTGGGCTCATGAAAAACATTGAATACATGCAGTACTAATTTATTTACTACACATATACAATTCAAATAAGAAAGAAGATATTACAGATAGGTTGGTGATGTAAAAAAGGAAAGGATTGAACCCTGCCATGCTGGGATTATAAGCAAGTGTAATACGGACAAGAAGGAAATTGAACACACAATGAGTTGCAAAAGTTGAAATTTTTTTATTCTTGTGAAGAAAAGGGAAATACTGCTTTGAGAGAAAAAAAAATCAGTTATCAAGTCCCAAGAGACTTTAATCTTCACAAGACTGATATTGCTAGGTACTGTGGTTGAAGGTGAGAGTGACATGAGATCAAATTGGAAATGTAGCCAGTGAGCATAGAGGTCTGTTGTTTTAGCCCAGTTACCTGGGAAACAGACCCTAAGACAGACAATTTCATGTAGGAAATTTTGTGGGGAATGTTCTTGCTAACAATTGCAAGAGAGTGAAGAAAGCACAATTGAGCATAGGGAAAAGTTGAACTGTCATGCAATTCCAACAGAGGCTTAATCTAATTCCTTGAGAAGCTCTGGAAAACTCAGAGGTACCGTAAATTAGAGTCAAGGGTCAGGGACTTTGCACCACCACAGTGAACAGTCATTGGTTTTGGGAAAGATTGTCTTGGGTAAGGTGATTTCTTAAGTTGATAGAGACTCAGATCCAAGCTTGGCAGCTGGGAGAACAAGTGTTTTGCCCTATACTAAGAAACTGAAGAGTTTGCTTCATCATCCACTTCGTTTTTATATTATATATATTGTCTTTCTGGTATAACAGCCACTGAAGTGTTTTAAGCAGGATAATAACATGATAAGATTATTACCTTAGCTGTTATATGGACAAGAAGTTGAAGGTAAGGTGATATGTTAGGGTTTTCCAGAAAAACAGAACCAGTAAGATATGTAAAGATATAAGATAGGAACTTTGTCATGATAATTGGCTCATGAAATTATGCAGGCTGAAACGTTGCATGATAATATGCTGTCTGCAAGCTGGAAAACTGTGAGCTCTTGGTGTAGTTCACTTCTTAGTCTACAGCCCAGAGAACCCAGGAACCTGGTGTAACTCTCAGTCTGAGAATTAAGGCCCACAATTCTAATATCTGTGGTCTGAAGTTAGGAGAAGATGAATGTCCCAGATCAGGAAGAGAGAGAACTTGTCATTCCTCTACCTTTCTGTTCTATCTAGAGACTTAAGTGTTCAGATGATGCCTGCCCACCTTTGGGAAGGTAGCTTTTCTGTATTCAGTCTACTGATTGCATTGATAATCTCTTCCAGAACCACTCTCATTGATAGGTCCAGAAATAATGCTTTTCCAGCTACCTGGGTACCTATTAACCTACTCAAGTTGACACCAAAAATGTAAAATCACAGGCGATGAGGAAAGTGGGAAGAGAAATTGGGAAGGTTTGTCATAATCCAGAAAGGACCCGGTGGTAATCAGTGCCATGTTTGGAAAGAGAGACAAGCAGGAGTGAAGGAGGCTTGCCCCTGCCATCCCAGGCCCAGTCAAGAAGGTACCAGAGGCTAACATACTATGCTTCTACATTTATAAAGTATATCAGACAACAAGCTGCTAAGAAAAATGCATTCTATCCTTCTATGTTGACAAACACAACTTTATTATAATAAAATTAAAAAGTTATGTGTAACTACGGTTTTATGTAACTGAAAGAAAAATAGTAGATGCCTTAACTATTACTGCACATGGCTGGATGTTCTATTGTTGAATAAAGTATAATTTCTAGTCTACAAATTTATTAAATACAATGTATTTTTATTTCTATTGTGTCAGCAAAATTACCAATTATGTTGTTATAACAAAAACTCGCATAATTTGTGTCCTACCAAAAATAATGACAGATAATTTTTGAACAATATTTTAATGAAGCATAAAAATGAGTATAGTTAATCAAACAATGATAGGAAGTGTAAACATTAAAATTATTTTAACATTTTCTTTTAAAATTGTTGTTCTAAATGTTTAAAATTCTTCAACTTTAAAAATAAATTGTTTCTTAATATCATACAATAATTATAAAACATTATATTATATATTTAACTATATAGTATACTATACAATAGTTGTGAGAAATAAATCTTTAACAAATATTTTTAAAATAAAGCTGAAATTGTTCTAAAAATAAAGTTAAATTAATTTATGAAAATAAATCAATTTACAATTCTGAAGTTTAATCTATATCTAGTTGTCAATGTAAGATGTTGGAATTAAACAATTCCTGTCATTCATTGATCTGTCTACAATCTGTGTGTATTAGCCTTTCCAGAAGGCCAGAACCAATAGGACATGTGTATATATAAAACGCAGTTTATCATGGACAGGTGGCTCACATGATTACAAATGAAAGTCCCAGGATAAGCTGTCCTCAAGCCTGAGAAAAAGAGAAGCCGGTAGCCTGGCTCAGTCCAATACTGAAAAATCTCAAAACCAGGGAAACTGACAGTGTAGCTCTCAGTCTGAGGTGGGGGTTGGAAAGCCCCTGGAAGGCCATTGGTCCCAATGTCCAAAGTCTGAGAGGAGTCCAAAGGCTGAAGAACCTAGAGTCTAATGTCCAAATTCAGGAGCAGAGGAAGCCAAGCATCTGGCATGGCACCGGAAGAGAGCAAGCTCACTCAGCAACCAAACTACTTACCCGCCTTCTGCCTGCTTTGTTGTAGCTGTGCTGGTAGGTAGTTGGATGCTACCCACCCTCACTGACAGTGAGCCTTCTTCTCCTAGTCCACTGAGTCAGATGTCAGTCTCCTCTGGCAACAGCCTCACAGACACACTCAGAAACAATGCCCATCAGCTATTTAGGTATCCCTCAATGCAGTCAAGTTGACACCTAGTATTAACCGTCACACTATCTTTCTAACTATTAAAAGTAATTTGAATTGCTCAATATTGTGAATGTAAAAGTAGCTGTAGGACCATGAATTGAAACAGATAAATAAGAGAAATCCGGACACTAGTACCATTAGGAGATAATACTTCATTAAGCAATAATAGATTGCATTTATGCTACTTAAAACGACAGATGTGACTAGTTAATTATTTTGTCTTTTTTCTTACTTAAAGATGTCAAACTCTCAACTCTGTGTTGCTCATTGAGAGCAGTATTAATGTCTTAAGTTGGCAGCTATACAACCCACAGCACTTGAAGGTATTCAGTCACCTTTCATATCCAGAAAATTGGAGTGGGCCAGGAGAACCATTTATCTGTGACTGGACTGGTACTATTCTTAAGGGTAGCATTTATGGTTAGGGGTTACATTGTTCCCATGTTAAATGTCACATCCTAAGTGTCAGAGGTGGCTGTGTGTGTGTATGTTTTAATCGTTTTTAATATTTGAGGCCTTCAAAAGAGCAGAGCTCAGGACCAAGGTTTTGTTGTTGTTGTTGTTGTTCTTATTGTAAGGGCAGAACTAGAATGAAGAAAAACAATCTGGGATGTATTTTGTATATTTGAGATACACGCAATAAATACTTTTATTATCATTGCTTATATTTTATTTACATTGTAGAATCCCTTTTGTTTATTTTAGCACCTTTTTCTGTGCCTGTTTTTAAGGCTGACAGAGACTACAGGGTGGAGAATGAAAAGAACAGGGTGAAGATCATATGTTCTACAAAAGCATTCTTCATGCAACAAAATATCTGCACATTTCTACTTCCAAAGACAAGAATGACCCTCATTTGATACATTACAATGCCCATTTGATTGTCTATAGCAGGAGATCCTTCCTGTTGGAATGTCAATCTTGCAGTAGGAAAAAGCTCTTATAAAAATAATTGAGTATGATATTACAATCAGGGGTGTCAAGAAAGCAGTTTCTATTAAATTATGGAGAAATGAGAGTATTACTTTTGTTTTTCTGTTTGTTCATTTGTTTTTGAAAAATTGATAATTGTGATATTTGGGTACAAAATATTTTTAGAAAATCCTAAAGAAGGTTAGACAATTGTATAGAGTCTTCATGAAGTCTATCGTGTTAAATCATTTATATTTTATTTTTATAAGAATGGAAAGGCATTTAAAACTACTAAACAGGATATTGATGTAAGTCTTTTTGTTATAAAATGGTCAATTTAGTAGTAGTGCTGAGAAAAGTTTGGAGGGACATGATAGTAGAAACAGAAAAAACAGTTTGGATATTGATGCAATAATCTATGTGAACTAAGTTGGTGTGAACTAAAGTCTGCAGTAGGAATGGAGTGGGAAATAATAAAGGGCAAGAATTAACGGTATGTACTATGGATGTGATGCATGGGGCAGGAGGAAGCAAGTATGGTTTCTGGAATTAGGGATCAAGTTGGTAACAGAGAAATTGACTAAGGTAAGAAATATAGAATGAGAAGCAGAATGAGGTTAGAGAATAGGTGAGATAAAAGCAGATCTGAACACGCTGCATTTGAGATTCTGGGTAGCATGCAAGTAAAGTTATTCAAGAATGAGCTGAATGTGTCACAGTTGTGCTCAAGGAAATCATTTGACCTGAGAATAGAAATCCAGACTTCATTAACATTGAAATCTGGGTTTAATATAGGGGGTAAATGAGATATAAAAATATGCCTTAAGAAGAGAATAATCAATATCAATAAATAAGGAAAAGGCCAAATAGAAGGATCTTGAAAAAATTTGTGCCAGAAAATGTATGACTAAGCGTATTGACTGTGTTTAGGAACCATACAAATATAAGTAAAAACTAAATTTAAAAAGTTTATTTAAGGTACATTTAGTTTGTTTTTTAGGTTCATCATGCTTATAAATATCTATGGCTTTCTAGGTTTAAAACCCTGTATTTAATTAACAAATTATTTCCACACAAAATTAATAAAGAATGTGTGTGTATGTGTGTATGTGTTTTTGTATCTGAGTTTGTGTGTAGATTATATATAACACATCATATGTACAATATACATAGTATGTAATTGGGTTATCATTAGGGGAATAGATATCTGAAGTGTTATGTATTGGCTTTTACATGCTTTGGCTTCAAACAAGGTAAGTCATTCCTGTTGATCCCCTATTGGCTAGAAGTGATACTTTGCCTTATATAACTTCATGAAGCCAGGGAAACATGTAAGAAACAGACTGTGCGGTGGAGTTATCCCCTGTGCTGTAGGAGATAGTGTTTCACACAAGCAATATCTGTCTACATCACTTACAGTAGCCTAATCAAGGTGTCAGTATTTTATGTGTCATCACACATGAGGTTAACATTAAACAGTTAATCAAATGTGTAAGTAGAGGCTCAATAAATATTTGTTGAACTGAAAAATCCATGCTTAAATTTTTATGTATATTGGTTTTGTATCAATTGCAATTTGCAATGTTGTTTAAACAGGGTACTCAAATTGTCTCCAAATGGCTTCTCCTTTCAAAGTATTATTCCCTAAATCATGAGTTAATTAAAGTGTAAACTTAAGTTTTTCAACCTTGAATAGTTATTTAACAAATGCCTAAATAATTTTCTATAAGGAAGGTAACAGTAGATACATATTGTTTGTGCATGAAAAGTATCCTCTTTTGGAATATTGCCCACGTAGATCTATTCCTCTTTCATTTTACTGACATCTGAACACCTTTTGTGAGAAGAGAGATTCTAATTCTGTTAGTACTATACTTATGAAATGTAATTGCCAATATATCTTTTATATTTTCCTTCTATACATCTGGTTCTGTTTCTTTCTCTACATCTTTAATTCAAGTGACTTTAACTTGTGGATTGCTTTGAAACAGGACATAGTAATATAGATGTAAGGAGTACAACAAAGCTAAATATACTTCATCAAAGTATAAAGGTTTTAAAATTCCATTGCTTCATTTAAATTTATAGAGAAGGAACATAGTAATTATTTTGATTATAATTATAATTGTGTTAATTACAATAATCTGTATAAATTTTTCAAAAACCCCAAATCAAACTAACAAATATCTTGTGCTTAATAAAACAGCTTCATTTAATTTTAACTGTTTCAAACACATTTTATATCTTTTTGAAGTATAATTTTTGTGAAAAAAATAAAATTCCAGTTTTCATAATATAGTATGATTATTGTACATGGTCAACTAAACAAAGTAACTTACAATAAGTGTCCAGGTATTATTATTTTTTCAAGTGTTTAGGAGTACAGAATATAAATAAAACAAACCAAACATCCTTATTTTCATGTATTTTCAAATATAAACATACAGAATAGGTTACAATGTTTATGAAACCAGGCCATTCCAAAGACTGGGGTAAAAGCTAATAGGCAATAAAAGTGTAAGAAAAAATTATTTAAAACTAACAGAAATCTTTGGCACTACTGTGTAATATTTATCTTAAAGATAAGGAAACACCCTGGATTGATTTTAGTAGTGAGAGAGGAAAGCATGAAGGAAGACGGCAAAGATTAACAGAAAGGAAATGGCTGATTATGAAATTCTTTCATTGTGTTAGACTTAATCTTCTTTATTTACTTAGTTCTTTCAACATTTGAGGTTGCTTTTATTCAATATTTCATAAAATTTAAGCCTGAATTATAATAAGTAACTTGCCAAAAAGTTTTAGAATTAGAGTGGTCAGAGCAAAGATACAAATGATAAACACATTATTTTCACGGTTTCCTCTGAGGGAGGATTATCTTGTTTACTGAAAATATTTTTGTGGTCAATTGGGGTAGAAGAAATGGTTTTAGAGAGTAGATGGAGGCAGGAGCTCAAACCACACACACAAAACAACACTTTTTATTAAATAAAGGAGGGGTTGAGGGATCATGACTGGTTTGCTGATAAAAGAAAAGTGAAAAAAGAAAAATGACAACTACAAAAAAGATGAAACATTCAAGCAAGCAAAGATTCAGAATGGAGAGGTTTTGTGAAATTGGGTTTTTCATGAACTAAAAATCCAAAGTCTCTGAGAAGATGAAAATTCTGAGAAACAAGAATTTCTAGATGCAATGTGATCCAGCCTTGGGTTTCTCAAATCCTCAGTGAAGGCTGATAAAAATTTGGTTGAGAGAGTCTTGTTGTCATAGTTGCTGTGCTAGTTTTCTAAAATTTGAACATGGGTCTGTATTTCAAGCATGGAAGATGCAATATGGAACAATCACATGTGGAAAGAAAAGCCTTAAGTACAAGTTCTCTCCACCTCATAGAATTTGCTCTTCTTGTCAATTTCCCTAGATCTTAAAAGTCAGAAATGGTCATCTAATACCTCTCTTTTATCTGACTTGTTTTCTTAGCTGAACATGAAAGGAATAATGTATGAAAAACATGAAGTAAATGTTTTGTTAATTACTACTGAAAATCCCTAGAAATTCAGAGTAAATTAATGAAAATCTAAATATACATTTAAAGAAAGAAAATTATGCAGTTCTATGTGTTTAAAATATAAACTTTAAATTAAAATGTTTCTAAGTAGGAGTATGTCAACTTGTTTCAATAAGTAGATAAAATAAATTTGTAATTAGGAACATCTGTTTGGTTATAAACATATGCTATAACCCATAAACCGAGATTTTTCTCTTAAGCAAGCCAAACACATTTCCTGTAGTACTACTTAAAATTTAAGTCTCTTTAGAAAAAAAAAAATCTCTCTAGATTTATTTTGGGGGCATGCATTACCTAGCGGTGAAGACCTTTGGATATACATTCAGGAGGAAATGGTTGAATTCCTGGCTCAGCCACCTCCTATCCATGTGGACTTTGGAAAATTTCTTAATTTCCCCAAGCCTGTGTTTTCTTCATCTTCCACACAGTGCTTTTTCATCACTCCATCTCTGCTGAGTAAAAACACCAAAACTTAGAGGTGAAAACTACAGCCATTTTAATATGCTTACAGTTCTGTGAGAAAGGAATTTGGACCTGACACAAAGATATTGTGGTCCCTGGTTTGCTGTGACTGGAGCCTGTGTTCTGGTTTTCTATTGGATTTTGATGGCTTCTTCATGACCATGCCTACCAATTTAGTGTTCCTTGGCCTCTTGTTCTTCATATGTTTCATCCTTCATGCTAAGTGGCTTGGGTTTTTCACAACTTGGTGGTATCTGGAAAGTCATGCAACTTACATGTGATTGGTTTTGAAGAGGCCAGAAGTAAAAGCTTTTATGGGCTACAGCAGAAGTGACCACTCCCATTGTGTTCTTTGATTAAAGAAGTTTCACGGCCTGACCGGATTCAAGGGGATGGAGAATAAACTGGACGCAATTTGATGAGGAGTCGCAGAGTCACAATGCACAATGGCATATCCCATAGGAGGTATGGTTCTGGCTATTTTTAAGAAATACAATATGTCACACAGGGTAATAACACTTTTCTTATGAAACTTTTGTGAAGTTTAAAAAAATATATCAAGATCTGGCACACATCAGTAAGTGTCATCAGTGATATAAAATTTAACAAGTGTAAAATTTCCCCCAACTCAGTTCAGAGTTTCATAAAGTCTCAAGTAGTAAAATTGAATTTAAGACTGAAAAATACTGTGATTTGGCTGCAGTGTTAAACCAAAATGAAAAAAGTAATGAAAACAATAGGATTCTAGTATATAAAATACACAAACTCACAGTACAATTTTATTTTTCTTATGAATGACATGCATTAGCATTATCAACTCTTCTTTGTTGTTGTTTCAGTATCTGCAATAAACCAGATGAGTTGGGAGGTAGGCTTACCTACCTGGGAAGTTACTGAAGGATCAGAACATAGAATATGTTTGCCAAAGCAAGATTTCTACTGGAGAAACCTCAGAATAATGAGAACCAAGGACTAAAGGAATTTAAAGTCCTTTGATCAGAGCCAGTTGTAGTTCTTATACATAAAATTTTCACATTCTAGTGTCCACAAATTGAAGTAATTAGTTATGAAATTAAGTGAGTTGTTTGGAATTGATTTGAATTAGGTCTAGATGAGAAGGCCGTGGTGATATGGTAATGATGGAACCAACTCTTATCAATAATGTTGGGTTCTCAAACATACCTTTAGTTAATTCTAGATACATTTCTTTCTCCTTTTTTAAAGCCAAAAATCCAGTCTCATGTAGAATTTAGCATAATATCCTTGAGTTGAAATATGTGTTTGGCAAAATGATAGTCATGAGTTTTAGCCTATCCTATTTATTAACATCAGATAAACTGTTCTTTTTAGTTTTGACTGTTTTTGTGACTTATTGGTAATCTGTCAAAATGACACCAGGCTGAAAGAACAAATAATATATTGAATGATGTGAACTCTTCCATCTCCTCAAAGACTGAAATGGTTGGAGTGTTTATCTCTTAAATGTTTTCTGGTAAATCTGGGTAAAGGAAGGATATTTCAGGAGTGTGAGTCACACTTGTATTTATATCGGCACCTATGTTTTTACTTGCATTGGCTTGCCACAGACTTGAGGAAGTAAAGCATTATTTGTTTCCAGTTTGGTGCTAATGTACATGACTAATGCACTAATAAATATTGCAAGCAAATCAATTGTACTTCCTAATAGCAAGGTGAACAGCAATAGCATTTTATGCAAGATCATAGGAGATTGAGCACTAAACCTGAAAAAATATGATTCTATCCATGACATTTCATTATTTCTTGGGATTTGTGCATCTCCCTTAATGTACAGTTAATGTAATTTGAAGTTATGAATCTTTTTTATAGTCTTACTCTATATTCTTAAAGTAACAAATCTCAAGTTGTGATTATAGCACAGAAAGCATTCACAGATTTCTGACCAGGAAACCAAACACTCAAGCATTTTCATCCTTCCTGGGGAAAATATATAAATTCTACTTACTTTTCACTGGAATATATGTTTTGTATGAATAATGTCTGACACATATTTGTTGCTAGTAAAATTGTTAGAATTTATCCCAATCAGCTCATTGTTTCTTCCAGGGAAACATGGAATTGAAATAAAAAGAAAGAATAAACCATGGAAATACTGGTTGAGATAAAAATGCAATATAATAGATCATCTCAGGACTCTCTGTCCCCACGGAGTTGTAGTCCCAGCATCAATGTAAAATGGCTGAGCACCTTACATGACCAATCCTGTAAGCCTGCCAAACAAGAATGGATTATTTTTAAAGGTTTTGAAACATATGCAAAGGAGCATTTTCCATTTTAAATCTGAATGTATGAAAAACTTTTCCTACTCAGAAAAATCCACTGCTTTCTTACTTTCATAAAATATACCAATATTTTCCCCTGTGGTGTGCTGATTTATTGATGTTTAGGGCAACGTTTCTGTGTATATATGCATGAGAGTAATCACACCCTAAGGGTTCCTTTGGACTCCTCATCATTATTCCTGAAATCCTCTACCAAAGGATGGAAAGGGAACTCTTGTACCCAAGCAAAATCTGAAGCAAAGAACACAAACCATAAAAAAATGGGGAGTGACTCAGTAAAGGGGAGTTCGATGAACTTTTAAGGTTAGGTTATTGTCAGTAATTTCTAGAAGAGATTTAAAAAGGAGGGGGAAGTTCTGGGTTGGACATTGTAAAAAAGAAGAGAAAAGTAGGATCTGACATCAATAATTTTTATCCAGGAAGAGAGAAGATTAAATCAGGCCTAGAGGTGACACTGTTAAAAAGAATTAGTGTTTGGAAATAGGGGAAGAGTCATGTTTGCTGCTGCATTATAGCCTTGACTATGTCCTGTTATAAGTATTGTTTATGTTCTAGTGATTGATTCTCATTAGGGCTGATTCGCACCTTCTCAGTATGTTGAAAAAACATAGAAACACTTTGATCCCACACTTTACCTTTTTGTAGAAGTATTTGTTAGAATTTCATAATTCTTAAAATACTCAAAATTAGGATGCATGAAGACATTTGTTAGAAGAGTTAAACCAAAACTAATTAGAGAGAAATGTCTAATATACAATGTTATATTTACAGTATGTATATTACACAGATAGAAATATCAAATATTTATTTTATATACCTATATCTGGCTCATCTAACAGATCATATATAATAAATGCAGAACAAATTACATACAAATTGATAAATATATGAATTTATTTATATGTAAATTTCAGAGGTAAGCTATGAGCAAGGTCTTTACCATTACAATAAAAATGTGTCACTATAATACTGCAGGTTCCCAGGAAAATAATTTGCTTCACAATTCACAGGGATTTGCTCTACAGTTATTGACAGTTAGAAAATACTGCTAATCCTTACCTAGAAAAAAGGAAATTTAGTACTGATCTTCAAACACCACATGATATAAAATAACCCAAAGGACAATTTGAAACTTCCTATAGACAGGAGAACAAATAAAAGATAAACAAAGCTTCAACTTCATCTGCTTTGATCAATCCTGGCAGAAACAGAGATCTGCATCAACACCTGCAGCCTTTCTTACGGACTAAATCACCATCTTCCTCTTCAAATCTTGTCCTTTTTCTTCTTTATGATTTTCCAAACTTCTTTCACTCACAATGTTCAGATACAATGCTAATTCTACAATTTGACAGAGAGATCTAAACATGAGGCTGTGATAATCAGCATATCAAATACATTGAGAGAGACAGAGAAACACAATAGCGAAACATCTTCATGATGAATAGTTTCTGGCTCACCATTACAACCTCATTATTTAGCACCATATCTGATACAGTGCGGTATCAAAACACTTGTGATGTGAACTAGTCAATCCATGACAAAGAATCTGTGTCTATATATGTGTCATAATAGTGGACTACTATATGTCACAATAATAATTGACCACCAAATCTCAGTGATTTGCAAGAACAAAGGTTCATTTCTCATGTATTAGAAATCACTATCATGGGTTAGTTATGAGCTGTTTTTGTGTTGATTGGATCTAGAAATCAAAATATTAGAAAAATTCCTGTCCTGAAAAATTACAGTTAAAGCAGAGGAAGATTACTGGTATTGACAGTTTTTCACTGCATTTCATTGGCCAAATCAAGTCACATGACCCAAACTGACAATCAGGTGAAGAGTAAAGGCAGAGCATTTTTGTGAACAACTATGCAATGTTCTATATATGGTCTAATTGATACTAAAAGTATTTGAAAAAACAAATCAGAAAGAGACTAATACCATCTTGGTGCCAAAAAGGTGATGACTGAGTATCATTTAAAAATTTTTCTCACTGCTTTCAATTGTCCTGTTATGAGAGAAGCTAAAGGCACCAATAGATGAAAAATGCATCCTTTGACAACTGTGTATAATCATTTACATGGTAAGTAAATTTGGGATCTAGACCTGCTTTCAAATTTATGAAAATAAATCATGTGCTCCTTTCTGATAGTCTCTGTAAAGTTATGCTGATAGGAATGACAGAGCTACTAAACTTTAAGCTTAAAAGAAATATGAGGAAATGAAACACAGTTAATTTGAGAGATTGAAAACGCAGATATTTTTGAAATAATGTACTCAGTATGCATATATTTTTAAAAAGCTGCATTCTATTAGCAAAGTAAGTACCTTTCAGTCTTTAAAGTATAACAATTTGTCTGGGCATCAGTAAAATTACTGTGAACCTGACACATTCAATAAAAGTCATCCAGTCTTTTTATAACTACAAGTGGTAGAGAGTATAATTTTAACTAAGTTGAATTTTTTTTCTGCTGCTAACAGTTATTTTACTATAAAGCAATTTCTTTGGTGACAGTGGTGTCAATGAGGGTTGTATTAGGTGAGTTTAATTAACAAGGTTTTAAACAATTTTTATGATTTGCCAATTCAAAGAGAATGCATTTATGTTGCGTATCTTACTATTAACAATAAAAAATGTGTTAAATAGCTGCGTTTCTCCAAATAATATCCATCCTTTAAGGCCCTAACAAGCCTCACCTCTTATGTGATATCCTTTTCATCCATTCCAGATTTCACTGATCTCTTTTTTTTTTTTCTGTGCAGCACTTTAGTGTGTGAACAACTGATTTTGTTACTTAATAATGTGTACCATCTGGGGTTGTTCCCAGGGTAACTTACGTTCCACAAAAATTTTGTTTCCTCTTCCCACCTTTAATTGCACTAAATGATTAGAACTAGCAGTTGCAGTAAAAACAGCCACCACAACCATGTTGCTTGCTATGAGAAATGTACTATGCCAAGCTTCTGAGATTCATTAATAAGTAATAAACCCAATTGAGATACTGTTCCAAGTACAGTTCTATGTTCTCGGAACATGGCAGTGAACAATATAAGCAGAACTCTTATATTTAAAGTTAATACTAATAATATGTAAAACAGCTTAGTCTGATTGATATTATCTCCCTTTTATAGATGAATGCAATAAGTGACTAAGCAGGACAGGGGTGAGTGACTTTCTGAGGCCATCCTACCAGGGAGTGGAAGAGAGCATTAGTTTCCTAGGGCTGCTATAATATTTGCTTTCTCACTATATTCATGTGGGTTGACCATGGTCTCACTTTTGAACTATTTTACTTCCATCACAGTTCACTGCCTTTGTCTTTGGAGTCTCTGACTGTTCTTGAGAAGAATGTTTGCTCCTTCAGCTTGGATAGAATGGCTTTCCTAACATCATCCTCTCATTTACATCTTGAATCCTGGCAAAGCCCTCAGACCCAGCAGTCTCTCAGCACTGAGGATGGGTCATTTGGAAATGTATTTTTAAGATATCATGGAAGCCAACTGAAAAAATACTTACGAATGATGCAGACTTCTTGTTTCTTGAAACAAAAGAACATTTTAATGTTAAATTGATCTAGATTGTTTAACAAAGTAAACCTCCTTGGTAATACCTGCATAAAGACAAATTTAGTGGCATTAGTCACAAAATCTTAAAGTAAAATAATTATATAATTATTTATGATTTATGTTGTGATACTTCATTTCAGCTACATTTGAGTTCATCATTATTGATGTCACAGTCATCATCATCGCCATAAAATTTTGAACACCCACCAAGGCCAACATGGCAGAAACATTATTCCTGCTTTAATTAGATTTCTCCATGAGAATCAACCAATAAAATATATATATACATATATACATATATATATATACACACACACACATACAATTTGAAACTTCCTATAGACAAGAGAACAAAGAAAAGATAAACAAGTCTCTAACTTCATCTGCTTTGATCAATCCTCGCAGAAACAGAGATCTTCATCAACATCTAAAGGGAAGGGAGAAGCAAGAGAAGGAGAAAAGAGAGAGAAAGTGATTGATTTCAGGAAACTGGCTTATGCAGTTGGCAAGTTGGCAAGTCCAAGTTTTGCAGCATAGGTTGCAGGCTAGAGACTCAGGGAAGCAGTGATGTTGCAGCTCAACTCTGAAGGTAGTCTGGAAGCAACATTCCCTTTCCCTCTGGGGACCTCAGTTTCTTTTATTTTAATGCCTTTATTTGACTGCATTAAGCCCATATTATACAGGGTAACCTGTTTTATTCAGTCTACTGATTTAAATATTAATCTCATCTAAAAATTACATTCACATAGATATTTAGACTAGTGTTTGACCAAACTGTTGGGTACCATGGTCTAGCCAAATTAGTACATACAATTAACCATCACACATCATGGTCTCAGACTCTGGTCTGTCTCATTGGTATGTCTCCAGTTTTTGTTATAGCTTGCTACCAAGCAAAATGTTCTGCATCTAGAGGAAGATAAATATTATTGATTGGATGCATAAAATAACACGAATTATTTTTTCCTTCTCATTTTACATTGTATACTTTATTATTCTAAGCCTAATTACAACCTCAATATGATATAACCGTTTTGGTTTGCTTCTTGATATTTAATGAGAGTTAATTGCTACCAAGACTACCCAAGTCAAAGTGATTAAAATCAGTTCCAAAGTTATGTTCTGATTGCAATAAATAGATCAAATATTCATTAATATTGAAGCTAGGGTACTGAATCTACTGTTCTTTCTTCATTTACTTCTATTAGCATTTTCAAAATTTCAAATAAGACTTAATTAATTTAAACCACATTCAGAGAAACTGGTTTTATGAGACTAAAAAGGAATAAATGTTTCAATGCACACATTCAGGAAGAAAATAGTGTCTTGAGAGGGAAAGGCAGTGGCAGGAAAAAAAGCATTCATCCTGAGACTTTTATTTATTCACTCTGAAACATTTTGACGTAACAAATTCTCCTCTGGTCTCACATATATCTCTAAGCATCTTCTTAAATTTGGCTATCCCTGAAAGTTCCTTTGTTTGATGTTCAACACTCAACATATGCCTGTAAGTTTATATCTGGAAGACTTTCACCTGAAGGACAAGACTTAAATGTTTAATAGTTAGCATAAATGTAGCTAGATAAATTCTTCCTTTTTGGTCTACTTCAGGATAATTCGTGTAGAAAAAAACAACAAAAAATAAAGATAAAGAAGGGTGATATCAAACATATAAGTTAGAAATCATTCGTTGAGTTGTGCTTTTACGCATCATATTTACTTTACAATGTAGAATCTAACTATATTTGAATTTATGAGATATGGGTGGTTTTAAGATGAAACAAACTTAAGCTCTTTAATGTTTCTTTTTGTTTTATTTCATATATATATATATATATATATGCAATTTAATCATATCTGATGCCTCTAAACATACAGTCAGGTTAATAATGCATTCACAATTCTTTTAATTCTCATATTCATCTATACATGCAAATGTTTATACATAATTTTGATTTGAATATTCCTTTGTTTCCAATTTATATAATATCACTGATTAAAAATAAATCTATTTCTTTAGTTCAATACCTACCTTCAATTAGAGTCTATCGTATGTCTGACTTTTGAAAATTATCTTAAATACATAATATTTTAGCTCATAAACATTTTTGAATATAAATAAATGAAAAAAAACACTGTATTACATGCTATACTGGCTAAAGTTAATTTTAGAATGATTTAGTTATAAAATGTATGGAAAAATGTGTTTTCCTTTTTTTAAAGACTTGCATAAAACTTCCAGAGATGTAAAATCATACTTAGAGAATTATAAATCCATTAGTAGTCAACTCTCACCTGGGCTACTGGGAAAGCATACATCTTTGTACTGTGTGTTTTATCCTCAAGAGACCATTCTCTGCACTTGTCAGAAGGATCTTTTTGAAGTAGAAATCTGATCACTTATCTTCCCTGCTTAATCACCTCAACAGCAATCTACTGTTCTGATGATAAAAACAAAATCCTTAACAGAGGTCTCAAGGCTCCTAATACTGCTCCCTGCGTGGCTCTCCAGCTGGCTTCAAACCCATCCTTCTGTGCTTCACCCTCATTCATCTCCCTCCTACTCTTGCAGCACAATACCATGCACACTCCCACAGGAGGGCCTTGAAATCTGCTGTTTCCTATACCAGGAACATTCTCATCTACCACCCACCTCACTTCACTCAGATAACCCTAACTTCTCCAGCAGAACTCACTTCCATCATTAGTTCTTTAGGGAATCCTCCCCACAACTCCCTGTTTGGACAAAACCCTCCTATAATGTGTTGCATAGCACCCTTTATTTCCTTCACGTCACTTACAACTGTTTAAAGTTTCCATTTATTTGAATATTATATCTTCCTTACTCATCTGTAGGCTTCCTGAGAAGAGAGATTATGTGTAATTTTGAACACTGGTGTTTATTGAGAATCTGCCATAAACTAAATGTATAATAAGTGCTTAATATATCTTTGCTGAAAAAATATTAATAAATGAATACAGGTAAAATCTGGGTTCATATAGTTTTATGTTGTGTGGAGGAATAAGCAGAAAAGAATAAATTTCTATAATAAGGCTTCTTAGAGAAGTTGATAAATGTAGGCTAATCAAGAAAAGCATCCAGAATTCTTCAGCTAGAGTGGCGTAGCATCTTTATGATATAATGAAATTCTGTCTGCCATATTTGAAGAACAGGAGATATTTTGGGTGACAAGATAGGAAACAGAATAAGATGGTGATCACATTGTGTTTTTAAAATGCTCCTTGTCCTTGAGGCTGTTAATTTTCCTTAATACCCATTCATCTTTTCTTTCTTTTAGTAACTTATACCATATTCTTCTGTCTGAGAGTGCATGAGCTCATGACTTTCCAGCTATCTGAATCTTCTCTGTAGCTTGCTGTGACCATCTAGTTAGTTTTCACTATCAGTATTTGAACAAAAACGTAGTGTGCAACTTCTGAGTCTTGCTTTTAAAAGGTTTGGATGTTGTTTCCCCCTTCTCTTTTTTTGTAATGGGCTGCCTGTGAATATGGCCCTACTAAGTCTGTTCTGACTGTATGGATAAGGGAAACAACCTAGGTAATGGTGAAGCAAAATGTTAGAAGAAACCTGGGTTCTGAAAAACCTGAAAAAAAGAGCTGACTCACAGTCTTGATTTCCTCTAAATTTTGTTATGCGGAACACAGGGAGAGCAAACCAAAACCAAAAAAAAATAGAATAAAATAAAAAAGCCCACTTCTGGGTTTTTTTTTTTTAATGCACTGCATTTTAGCATCTCTTTGTCACAGCAGTTAAGCTTATTTTCTAACTACTAAAACATCCGTTCAATTCTATTTATGTAAAAGCATATGACTTTTAAGTTGTGCAGAAATCACACACAAGGTTTATAAATTGATACTCAATCTTTGAAGAAAATAAATGGATCTATAAATATGAGGAATGTTCTGGTAATCTCTTCCCTGGATTTATATTGTTTTATGTATCAGGTTTTTTTTTTTTTTTTTTACAGCTAGAACACAGAAATGGTTTAACAGATATTGTTACAACAAGTAAAGTTAAAAATACATATCCTGAGCTAAAATCACGTATGAAGATGAGATTTTTCCTGAAAAAAAAAGGGCAAAATAAACTATTAGTCATGAGACATATTTTCTGTGACTTTCTGTCTGCTTCATGTTTTCAAAGCATTGCTGGAACCACAATTATTTGTTTTAATAGACTTTATTCTCTTTAGAGCAGTTTTAGGTTTATAGGAAAATTGAGTAGAAGATAACCATAATCATTTTTGTTTTGAGTCACCATATTATTCCTTCAAGGGTAAGCAGTGATATCAAAGTCATTAATATTAATATTGTTAATTAATGTTATAATAATAAAACATTACTGCACTTTTGTGAGATGATGGGATTTTGCAAAGAAATTGCTGGTTAACATTTAATCCAGCAAAATGACTCTTCCTTAAAGAATACCTTCCCATTAATCTTTCCTTTTAATTGAGGCCAGCTAAAAAATGCCCCTTGCTTCGGTCTTCTCTTAATCCATTTGCATAGTTCCCCACTGTACCATTCATAGCCTAAATCAGAAAAATCGTATTTTATCTGGAACCTGTATACAATCCTAATCTCATATTTTCCACATTTCTTTGACCATTATTGTCCAAATATATTGACCTTATTTTATAAATTTAAATAAAAAACAAAGGGAATGGCAGAAAGGGAGAGGTCAAACTCTTTCCCACTTGAGGGTGTTGTATTTGCTACTCCCTTCATAAAATGATCTTCTGCAAATCTTCACATCTAACTCCTTCTCCATATGACTCCTTCAAATATATGCTAAAATGCTACTTATTACTGTCACAGAGAGCTAGTTCCTTCTAATCAAACACATCTTAAATGCTACTAAACAAATTTTATGATTATAGTTTCATTCATGTTCACTTGTTTCATTATCTGTCTTCCCACTGACTGTAAGCATTTTGAAGCAGGCACCAATCCTCCATTATTCACAATTGAATATTTAGAGCCTGATCTAACATCTTAGGTACCCAGTAAACTGTAGGCACCCAATGAATTTCTAACAATGCAAAAAAAATGAAATAAACCAGAAAAGAATCAGAAACATGAAAACACTCAAACAAAATAAAAAGTAAAGATTGGTAAGCTGTTACAATGATTAATAGAGAACGGACATGAAGAACACTGGAAATGTAGGTAAAAGACTCTTTTTAGATACAGAAAGTTTACTATATCTAGGAGTATAAAGGGACAAATACTGCATACTGCAAATGTTGCTAGTGAAGGGATGCTTAAGATTAACTCTAAGAACAAAATAAAATTAACCTTTTCTGGCATTGATTGATAGTAGCACATCTATACCCTTGAAGATACAAGAAAAATTCATATGCAACAGGACTAGAAGCCAGAAATGTAGAAAATTAACTATGGCTGGTATAAGAATGTGTATCAGTTAAAACATCTCATATGTAAAGGAGACAGCAAGACAGAGAGAAGGAGGATAGAGACAAAGAGAGAGGGAGAAAGAGAGAGAGTTTTCCTATTTCCCTTTCACTGTGCACAGTACTTTTGATAGGCCTGATAATAAAACTTGCTTCAACCAATCAGTAAATGTATACGAGGAAATCAAAGGTTTGAAATGTGGTTGTGTGATGGTTTTCCCTTTGTCTTCTGTTGTTGCTCTAAGAAGCACATGCTAAAGTTTGAAAAATGTTTCATAAGAAGGCATATTCCATTTCTCTATTTGTTCTGTCTGATTATATTCAACTCCTTACCACCTAATAAGATCTAACTCACTTCAGAGGACTTTCTTTTGAACTCTTGCCCTATAGCATTATGAACTGCCTTCCTCTCTGTTTTCCATGTACTTAGTCTCTGAACTGTATCAGTTTCCCTATTTACAGCACTGTAACCCTTGGAGACATACACTCAGAATGCTTCTCAGAACCTCACATCTTAATGTCTTTTTTCCCACAGTTCAGATTAAACTACTTATTATCATTCAATGTATCATCTATGCTGGCACACACATACTTTTATTTTATACAAACACATATAAATTGCCTTTAAATAACATTTCTTTGGTTCTTAAAATTAGCTAGGAATTATTCAAAGAACTTTACAGATATAAATTAATTTAGTTTGCAGACTAGTTGTCTGGGATAGATATTGTTTTCGTCCTTGTTTTGTGGTTAAGATAACTGAGGCACAGAAAGAGTTGGAATCTTTCCAAAATCACACAGTCAGCATGTGGCAGACCCCAGATTTCTTTTAGGCATGCTGTCTCCAGATTCTAGCCCTTAACTGTGCTCCATCACGGTGCCATTTGATCTATGTTTAATATCTGAGCCCCATCTTTAGGTTCAATTGGAAGGAATTGGGTATGGCCAGGAATAAGTGATATTATACCACTTTTTATAGATAAAATTAAATCTCTCAGTTCTTATGTAGGCCAATGACCTACATCTATGATGAACCAATTTACCAACAAAATGTTGCATGATTAAAAATTATACGTATTATGTTGTTTTTTTTTCTTCTACAACTAATTCCATACTTTCTTAGTACTTTAGGAATCATAAGAAATAACATATGGCAGATATTATAATAATTTGACTTCCTTATATAATCCTGCTTAAGAAATGACAAATGGCAAGGGTTAAAGTCAATTTTAAAACACCATTAAGGTTTAGTCTGCATAAACTGTTGATTATCTTAATTAATTTATTGTTTATTTTTATACAGAATCTTATTCTGTCATCCAGCCTGGAGTGCAATGGCAAGATCTCAGCTCACTAAAACCTCTACCTTTTGGGTTCAAGCAAGTCTCATGCCTCAGCATCCCTGTAGCTGCAATTACAAGTGTGTACCAACATGCTCAGCTAATTTTTGTAGAGATGGGGTTTCGCCATGTTGGCCAGACTGATCTTGAACTCCAGGCTTCAACTGAGTCACCCGCCTCAGTCTCCCAAAGTGTTGGGAATACAAGCTTTAGCCACCCTGCTAAGCTTATTATCTTAATTTGTTTTAATCTGAACAGTGTGTGTATCTGTACCTAGTATGAATGATTATGCCTTCCCTTTCTTTATTTCCTGTCTTAAAAAGTTTGTTATACAAAACAACCAACCACAAAAACATCTCAACGACCATATATCAAGTTCTCCTTTTGCTGAGTGAATTTGCTTCCTAGAATCTAAATGCTTAAATTGGGAACCTGTTTCTAGTTCTGATTTTCAACTAACTGAAAAAGCATGCCCGTTGATAGTATATTTCATTTAGTAACAGAAACAAGTAAATGTAGTTTCTCCTAGAGAACTGGTTTAATGATATTTATAGAGGCATCCAAATATATTTCTAAAAACCTGCTGATTGATTCTTCTACATAAAAACATAGAGAATTAATTCAGTATTATGAAATAATATTTTTCTAAGCCTTCTGTGTTCTGTAATTCTCTTTTCTCATCTTTCTGCCACTGTGGAGATATTTGCATGAAAATAGTTTCTCCGTTGCTAAGAGTTCATCTGTTCCTGCTGCTTATTTCTCACCTGAAGTCACAATTCTCTGAATGTACATCATAATCATCTCTACAAAAGCCAATTTCATAGTCACAAACAAAGGATTATGGCTTCAACTGAGAAATAAGCAGCAGGAGCAGGTGAAATCTAAAAACTGTATGCCCCATTTTATGGAAATGTCCCAATTAATAAAAATGCAATTGAAGAGAAATATTTTAAGTTACATACCAGCAAAATTATCTCTTGACAGAAGTTTCTCTGTTTTTCATGATGTTTCAAAGTGCTTTCTACTCAGGCTACTTAAACCTGCTTTATTCACTGTTAATTATACCAGATGTCTTTTTATCCTTCTGTTTATGTTTAGCAGTCTGTCCCAATTCTATCATTTTTAATTATCTAAAGCCTTTTGTGCTAAGACTCATATCGAAGTAGTAACTCCTTGCTGGCATCCATTGATAGCTATTGAATAAAGTAAGAAGACAACAGATGGGCCTGGGCTGCTTTGTGGACTCACGTGGAGACTCGAATGGACCTTAAATATCTCAGTCTATTAAAAATCGTGTTCCATATTTAATTGTAATTCCACTTACCTTATTTGACCAGCTTTGCCATGGTGCCATAAATTATAACACTTCAGAGATTATTTCATAACCTTGAATATATTTCCGTCCAATTTCTTTGGATAGTTGCAGTACTAAGAAACAAACAAACAAGTTGATTTATCCCTACTCTATCAGTTCCACGAGGTCAAAACTTAACACAATATAGCAGTTTAATTTTTTTCCACTAATTAGGGCAAGTAGCATTTAATCAATGCCTAATATTTGTCTGACACTGTAGCAAGTAATAGAGACACCATAAAGAATGAGGCGGCTTCTATCTAATAAAAGATAAATGAGTACATGGCTCAAGAAAGCATAGTAGTCTTAAGACATTTATGAAGTTGGTGAAAAGGTCTGGAAAGGGAGAAGTACCTCATTTTACCTGGGAATGACCAGAAAAGCTCCCTAAAGGAGTACAGCAGGATCTGCATCTTGAAAGAGGTGTAGACTTCAAACAAGAGGAGTTGTAGGCAGAATAAGGGAGAAAATAAGTAGGAGATAAAATGGAAGGTAAGGAAAGCAAATGTGAATTAAACAAAGCACCCAGACGAAGCAGCCATGAATAACAAGAGAAAAACAGATAATAATTATAGATACATGCAATAATTTTCTAACTGTAGTGTGCATAAGAATCACCTGGAAGGCTTTTTAAAACACAGATGCCAAGACCTCATATCCCCTGTTCTGAGTCAGTAGGGCTAGTCTGCAAACTGAAAATTTTCCTCCCTCAAGTTCCCAAGAAGTGTTGCTAGTCCATGAACCACTCTTTGGAACACACAAACAAAACAGCTAGAGCTTAGTGAGATATAAACATATAGGAGAGGAAGCAGGAAGAACAGCACACTAAGAAGTCTGGGCCTAAAAGTAAGAGGAAGCAAGAAACAAGTTAACAAGTGTTTAGCAAAGAAGTAACATGAAGTCCTTTGTTTTCTTTTTTGTTTTAAAAATATTACTCTGTCAACTGTGTATATGAAATATTTAGAGACAAAAACTAGAAAGTCATTGGAAAGATTATTGAAGAAACGCATCCCAGAGTTAGAAAGCACAATCAGGCAAAGGCAAAATTCTAGAGGAAGAAATTTAGGGACTGTTTAGGGTCTGGTCAGAAGAGAAGGTAAGTGGATAAAAATAATAATAATTGAAGGTGAATACTAAAAAGAGTGAGGAAAATAAAACAAATGAACAATATATTTGGGTTTCTTGTCTGTAGTTCTCAGTAGAGAAAGCAAGTTTGTGGGTTTATTTCTCTAGAATTTGGGGTATATTGTTTATACATGTATGTTTATAAAAAAATGTTCTCTTTGCTTTGCCAGTGATTCAATTATGTGTGAATAGGTCTACTTATTTTTAGCCCATATAGACTTTCTTCAATCTGAATAAATGAATGAATGACTCTAAAAGTCTCTAAAAAGAGGATACCTTAATAGTCTATGTAGTTTTCTTAAAAATGCTAAGCAGTAATTTACTGGGTTCTTTTTAAAAGGACAATTTATTGGAAAATGCACATTATACTATTTATGTAAAACACATGCAGATATATCTTGCTAAACCTTTCTGTAGAGAAATATACACAAAAGCTACTATTTAAAACAAGGGCAAGGAGAACATGAGAATTTGAAGAGATAATTGGATTTGGCCTTGGAGATCAAGGAGGGCTTTAAATTTTCTTTATTAATTGCTTTTTTACAACAAGAATATATTATGTGAAACTAAGCATTTAGCTTTTGGTTTAAAAGACAATTAATACTTTTGTTATAACAAAAGGAAAATTCTAGTGGTATTATAAAAACATCAATACAAAATATTGTGTACATCAACTTTGCAATAAATATACAAGATCAAGATCAAGAAGAGAAAGAACAATGACAACAAAGACTTGACTAAATGGAGCCATATGATGATTCAATATGGAAATACTCAAAAGTATACAGTTGACCCATTTACAACAACTGCAAAATATTTTTCATTAACTGGTACACTAAATGTGTTTGCCTCCACTGCCTCCTCTTCTACTTCCTCTACCTCCTCAGCCCCTGCCACCCCTGAGACAATAAGGCCAATCCCTGCTTTTCCTCCTTCTCCTCAGCCTAATCATCAGGAAGACAATAAGAATAAAGCCCTTGTGATGATCCATTTCCACTTAATGAATAGTAAATACATTTTATCTTCTTTACGATTTTCTTAATAGCATTTTATTTTCTCTAGCTTACGTTATTGTAAGAATACAGTATATAATAGGCATAATATACAAAATATGAGTTAATCAACTGTCTATGTTATCATCAAGGCTTCTAGTCAACAGTAGGCTATTAGTAGTTAAGTTTTGAAGGAGTAAAAGGTAATGGGTAGATGTTTTTACTGTACAGGGGTCAGCACTACAACTCCCATTTTGTTAAGATTCAGCTTTATAATAATAGCTCTCCAAATACTAATCTATCCAATTGAGATTCCATTAAAATCTCAACTGGTTCTTATTATAATACACGTGGCATATTAAATGTCAAGGGTATCACATATCAAAATACTTTAACTGTATATTAATTATGACAGTGTGGTATCAGTACCTCAGTGTAGAACTGAGTTTTTAAATCACACTGGGTTCGTAACAGATACCTAAGAAAGTACATTATAGTGATCCAATATCTCTGGGAATGAAAATAGTTGCTGTAAAACTTTCACCTGTTATCATAAGTTTCATGCCTCTACACTGAAATAATTTTTTTAAAACGTTTTAGTTTCCTCTTCTGTAAAATGAATAAAATGTATTTTAGGGATGTTACATGGATACATTAGAAAATTTTTATGAAAGACTCATGATAGTCTATGGAACATATAAAAATCATTTTTCCATAAATTTTTATTATATTAAATTATGAATTTTATTAATCATCATGTATTATTTAAATAATTATAATAATATGATTACTACTTATAGTAGAATTATTAGCAACATGTTATATGATATAATAATCAATGATTATATTAATATGATTATTATGTATATTGATTAATATGCATTTATTATCAAACATTGAATTTAGATTAGATGTGATTCTATACAAATGCATACACAATTACCCTGTTCTTTTGGATGATTATTTGGTGTTTTACTGTATTTTAACAAATGCTTAGTGATTAATATCACTAGGTATTACTGATGTTGCAATGGAAAATTTTCACAAGCGGCTGTGCACATATGTAGTCGATTCTCTAAGGCAGGTGATAAAAAAATGAAATATTATGAAAAATGGTGCTCTGCATTAAATTGTTGAAAATTATTATCCAAATTCTGTTCAAAGTTATTCTACTATCAGAAATATAGGGATGTATTCAATTTTCCCACATTTCCCTGCAACTGAAACAGTATTGTGTATCAGCAACATTTTCATTTTTTAAACCATATTGGTAAAAATAATTTCTCTTATTTTCATTTTCCATCCTTTAGTTATATACAAGTTGACCATGTGTTCATATGCTTACAGACACCCTTTTTGTAAAAAAAAATTATGTCTTCATATAATGTGTGTATCGTTGTACCAGTATTATATTTTTCCTGTTTGAATGAGTTGCTCTATTTCTAAAATTATGAAAATTGGCACTTTGTTGTATCCTTTCAAACAGTATTTTTCGAGTTTGCTATTTGTCTTTGATTTTTTTACAATAATATTTTCCTATTTACCATTCAGAAATTTTGTACTGAAGAAAAACTCCTTAATTAGTACTTATACCCCAAACCGTTAATTGTAGTACAACAGGCAAGCTGAGAGATTTAGGCAATGCCAGAGATCAGTTTATAAAGAAACTAAAATGCATTTACATATTTATTCTATAGCCTTGGAAATTAAAAAAAAAAAAAAACTCTCTGAGTTATACTCCTGAACTAGTTTTGGGAACAGGCTTTGCCAATGCTGTAGAGAGCATAAACTTTATGCTAATCTGATTTTCTCACTTGTTTTTTTAGATACAAGTTAAGTGTAAGACTGACAAATTTGCCTAACAGGCAATATTTTAGTACAATATGTCACCTGGTTTATTTTGAGCATATTTGTGGAAATATCATAAGAACATCTATGGCATGGATTCTTCTTTCTTTAAAGTACAGAGTTCCCTTTGCTCTCTGTATTTTAATGAATGTAAAAGTTTAAATTAAGGTGAAATAATCAGAATAATTTATATAATAAAATAATAGAAGATAAATTTAACAAAATACATATCATGGCAAAAGCCAAAAATATTTTCCAGACTTTTTTGTCAACAAAAAAATATTAAGCACTGCTTGCAAGTGCTTTAGGAAGAAGGAAGATCCACAGTTATTTAGATTACCGCACTTATTTCTCATAACTAAGAAAACCGATGACCCAAAGTCAGCCATTATTTCTATTCTTTTAACAAATATTTATTAAGCAATTACTATATAAACTTTGTTTCAAGAACTAAGAAATACAGTGACAAAACTAAAAAAAAATTAAGATCTCTTGCCTTCTTGAAAACTACATGGGGTAAGAAAATACAGATTATAAACAATAAATCATATAGTTGGTTAGAAGGTTTAAGTCATCTCTAAGAGAAAAAAATATAGCAACTATTACATATAAAAGCTGAAATTTAATATTAGGTTACATCCTACTCTAATGGCTAAGCCATCTTCTACTCTATCACTTGACTGAGATGTTAAAATTGGGTTTGTATATATGAAGGAAGTCATCAAAGCTTTGAGGTCTGCCTTAATCTTCTATAATACTCATGAAACAGATAGCATTTCTCCTTTGGCAGGAAACCAGAGGCCTTTGTAGTTTCAGGCTATGAAACACGGAGAAGAGAAATTCAAGATGGTCTTGTAAGTAGAGTGTCTAAATAATTTTTCATTCAACACAGAACGTGACAGTGAAAGAGGGTTACTAATAATTATGCCTAGGCAGTAAGATAGAACTCTCAAGAGTGTTTCAAACTTTAATAGTCATTCTATTGATCATTGTGAGAATGATTTTGATGACCGCTCATGTAGAGCCAGAATATACAAACCTGGAGCTCACTGCTTTTACTATTGCATCTTCAAGGAGTTCACTTTTTTTGCCCCACTTTATCATCCATCAGAAAATTTCAACTGAGGATCATTGTGATGGAGCAAGACTTGTTAGCAAATGTCAGCAGAATTCACTGTGTAATCTTGTGCTATGGGAAAAATAAACAAGTAAACAATCTTAGAAACTTGTATATAACTTTGCACCAGACATTTCTGGTAGAGGTCACAGTAGTACCAGGTGGACTCTAGTTCACAATGCTTGAGTGGGAAATGTCATCCTAAAATGTATAATATTAATAACACCAGGATAGTGTCATTACATGGATGACTTCTTTTAAATTTCATGGAACTTTGACTACCATAAGGTCTCAGTGTATCAGAAGTGACATGTAATCTTGAAATCTTGATTTGTGGGGATGCCACCAGGCATCGCAAGTATGCCACTCTGACCAACGACATCCCTTACCATCTGCTCTCTCGTGTCATTCCAGGTCTGCTACTGCACATAGATACAAGGATTACAGAAAACTGAGACATTTAGTTTTCTTAGATGAAGAAATTTAGTAATCAGCAATGTAGTCCAGAAAATTATTTTATAAATATATGACATTACAATGTGTAGATACAAATACAAAGACATAATTTGTGTCATATACTATAACTGGTCTCTAAATTGAATTTAAAAGAAACAAACAGAATATATGTGATCCTTTTGCTATCAGTCAACATTGTGTTAGTTTTCAGTCATTCTGTTATTTAATTTTCTGTTATTTAATTCTGCCATTTAACGTTTTGTTATTAATTTTTCACAACTACTATTTTGATGTTATACTCGTCTAGGTCCCACCTGCAAAACAATCAATCAACTGTCTAGTATTCCTTTGGTGATATAACGTGCTCTTGCTTTTGACCTGAAAAAAATATATGTCCATGTAAAATTAATTGATTTTTACTGCTTTTTGATTTTTTATTTGTGCTACAGCTTATTGTATAAATAAATATCCCAATGGACAATTACTGAAACATATTTTCAAGGAGCAAATATTAAATGCTTTTACCTGTCTTTTTATATTTTAGTATATAAAATTACTTAGGGGTATATAAATTGCTAATTGAGCTCCTTAATTGATTCAAAATAATCTGTTAGGTGACTGTAAATATAACAATGTATGAAATCAGGAAATGTTATTTTGTATGCATATTGATATTAAACATTATATAGCTTTAGGATCAAACATCATCTGAAATACCGCTTAACATCTATCCAACAAAATAAGCAAAACCCTAAATGAATCTAACTTAGTTATGAGCCAATAAACATTTGTGTAGGCAAGTACTAAAATGATTACATTAATAATATATCAAATATATTTTGATCAGAAACATCTGAAAAATAGAATGTATAATTTGTTATCTGAATATTATTACCTGTAAAAATTTATAGCCAAAAAATTAGTATACAAAGCTAAGCATAATATATGTAATTCAACATTTTTGTTTTGGTAGTCTCAGTGGATTAATATTTTTGTGGCTTGGTAAGACAGTATGAAATTTTGGTTTTAATTACATGTTCTTCTGAAAAGAAAATTACCGTGCTCTAATTCATACCAAGCCCAAGAGAAATGTGATAGAATAAGTTATATATTTATGAAATTTATTATATGTGGAAAAGTAGCCATTTAAGGCAAAAAAGTCTCTTCTCATACAGTTTTTAAACCTTTCAAATAGTATGCACATAGCCAATATTTCCTTTTCTCTGAATCTCTCTTAGGATATAAACGGATTCTTTCAAACAGATAAATGTCCCATCCAATGATGTGCAACAAATAAAATTTAGTGGTGGCTGAAAGTTAGGCAACAATAGCAATTAAATATTTTCTATTAACCTAATTATATAAATAAAGCTTCAGTCATACAGAGTCATTGAAATTATGATGGTGGACACAGCAGCAACACAAAACATTATATAAAACAAACCAGACCACCAAATAATATAGGCATTATATGTTGCAAAATAGCTTCTTATTTAACTTTAAAATTTAAATATAGTCTTCTAAGTTTAAGACAACCTACTTAGAAATTGAGCAATCAAACCAGGCCCTTTTATGAAGAAGATAGATTTGTTAATTGTGTATAGCAGACAAAAATGTTTATAACGACCCACTAACTTCTCCTACTCTTGGTTACAGTGTAGGACACTCACATAGCCTTTGTATTGTACCTGTGGATGTAAAATGGAACATAGCTCTCTGTATATTAGTGATTCTGCATGGAGTACAGAGACATTGGATCACACTTAAAGCTCTGTTTAGATGTTTGCAAGATAAAAAGCAGAGAATCATAAAAAAGATGTGCCATGATGGACCTGAGTCCTTTGATGATGCTCTCTTTCCCCTGCCATCTATAAGAGCATAGGCGGCTGTTCACTTGTTGTTCCACTCAGCATGAGTTCAGTAGCTTTCTTTTCATTGGGATATCTCCTCTGATTACCCATTCAGAAGACTTGGTGACTAATTATTACTGCCTCGGCTGTTTTATTTTACTTAGGAAAATAAAATTTAGCAAATATTAGAATTCAAAATATTTTCTGCAATCTAATTTCATAAAGATTTACCATCTCTGATTATTTACTGAAAACAACATACTTCTAGTCAAAATATATTTAGGAGGAATACTTATTTTCTTTCTTTAGCAGAAGGTAATTCTTTTTAAAAATCTATAGTTATTTTTACACGCGGAGGCTCGCAATTTCTCTCCTTTTCTCCTGTTCAAGGGGAAAAATATTTTTAAAACCAAAGTTAAAGAAAGCTTGTATTTGTAATATAAAAAATGTCTTAATTACAAAACATATATACTTTATGGACATACAAAAGTGTTATAGCAATGGCTAGCCTGGAATGGAATTATAGCACAAATAAAATTTGGATTGGAAATTCTGAATTTGTTTCTTGACTTTACCACTTACTAACTATGTGAGGATCTAATCTTTTTTGAGCTTCTATGACCCCTCATGAAAAATTTGAACAATAATACCTACCTTGAAAGGTTACTGTGAAAATTATAGATAACATATATAAAGTACTGTCTGGATACACAGTAAGTGATCAACAAATGGCACCTATTTTATTTATTCTTAAGTTTTCCAAAATATGACATTATTATATATTTAAGAATAAATTCTTCTCAGCACCTCATGGCACCTACTCTAAAATTGACCACATAATTGGAAGTATATCACTTCTCAGCAAGTGCAAAAGAATAGCACCATAACAAGCAGCCTCCCAGACCACAGTGCAATCAAATTAGAACTCAGAATTAAAAAACTAACTCAGAACTGCACAACGTCATGGAAACTGAGCAACCGGCTTCTGAATGTAGACTGGATAAACAATGATGTGAAGGCAGAAGTAAAGATTTTCTTTGAAACCAATGACAACAAAAACACAGCTTACCAGAATCTCTGGAACACGTTTAAAGCAGTGTCTAGAAGGAAATTTATAGCAATAAATGCCCACCAGAGAAGCGAGGAAAGATCTAA
>CAUYLG010069889.1:0-60786 GCA_963573385.1 Cacajao melanocephalus
TACCTCCAGAACATACGGAGAGTGGGGGAAGAAGACTGGTTCCAAATAACTATTAAGTCCATGATCACCTTAATAGAGACCCCAAGGTGGTAAAGAATTCCTTGCTTATTGAATTCCTCAGTTTCTACTACTAACACCATCACTGCCCACCCCCAACACACACAGACATACACACACACACACACACACACACACACACACACACATTCTTTCTCCTAATCAGGGGGAATCACAGTCTAGCTGTTTCCAGCTCAACACAGAGACTAAAAGAGCTTCAAGGTCTGAGTCTGGCCAGCTTCATTGAGCATTATCAAAGGAAAAGGTTGTGATGAATGGCATATTTGATCCACTTTTTAGAAACCTTATGAGGTCACATAAACCATATTGGATGTGGCCCACCAAGCAATCAGCGCTAGCCTGATACCATCACTCAGCTCCATCTCATAATATTTACCTACCCTGTGTATTTGTGGCATATCCACAACTATGTTGGGATATCACTACTGGAGTGAAGCTAGAATTCTAAAAGTCTATACCTTCCTATGAAGTGGATAGGGAGAACATCTTTATATGTGTTTGGGTCACATGATATCATTCCTGTGAATGATGCAGGTAATCTAAGGGCAGATTTTGCTGTTATCCTCATTTCTTCCTTCAAGCTTCTTAGCCATCCAGGTGCCTCTTCCTTGGAATTAACCTAACTTCACTCTGTCACTCTTTTTCTACCCAAACACGGTTTCCTAATCTTCCTCTCTTATTCATAACAATTTAAGAATAGAAAAGGTATAGATGGAGTCCAAGATCTCAAAAAACATCTTCCCATTTGGAATAAAAACTGATTAAAAATTTGCTTCTCCCTGCACAGATTCTTCTCCTAGGGATGTAGAGTGGCACTCCTGAACGGAATCAATGAATCATTTCCTTCCAGTACCTTATAAGAGATCAATGGTATCTGTAATATAACACTTGTGCCCCATTGCTATTGAGTTTACTCAGGTTAGAATACCATGAGACTGAGTAAAGTTCTCAGGAGTATTCTGAACCCATGGTTTCTTGATCCTATTGACAAATCTATTGGGTGCATCACTTGACAGGTTGAAATACAAACTGATTCCAATGTTGAAACAAAATCTTCAATCTTACAGAAGGATTACAGACATAGCATGGAGAAGAAGCAAGAGAATTGGATTGGAACGGACATTTTTGGTTAGCTCTGGTATCTGTTGAGTTCTTGGGGAAGTGGATGTTAAGATTGAGTCAGCAGTGTAGAAAATGTATTGTAAAGCAACATTTGTGAAAGAAAAAGGGAGAATGCAGAATTGGATAGGGAAAGCCTTCAGACAGTACACAGATCTGATGGTTCCGTTGGGCACTCCAGAGCACAAATTGCCCTTTAGAAGTGTCTTGCATTGGGCAGAAAGCCCTTGTACCACCGTGCTGCTCAGTTTTTGGTCAGTGCTACCCCCAGAAAAAGCATGACTTTGGCTCAAAAGCTAGAGTTGACTAGAAGGAGATAGTAGCTGGGGGCTATCAGCTAACCATACATCTTCTTGCTGAGCAAGGACACCTTTTTTTTTTTTTTTTTTGAGACAGAGTCTCACTCCGTCAACAGGCACCAGGCTGGAGTGCAGTGGCACGACCTCGGCTCACTGCAACCTCTGCCTCCTGGGTTCAAACAATTCTCCTGCCTCAGCATCCTGAGTAGCTGGAACTACAGGCGCGCGCCACCATGCCCAGCTAATTTTTTTGTATTTTTAATAGAGACGGGGTTTCACCTTTGGTCTCAATCTCTTGACCTCGTGATCTGCCCGCCTCGGCCTCCCAAAGTGCTAGGATTACAGGTGTGAGCCACCGCGCCTAGCCAAGGACACCTTTCTTAAAAGGAGATCTGAATGCACATTATGCCAGGACTCAACATACCTTTCATCTATTCCTCATGGTGGAGGAGATATACAGTTTGAGAAGGTCCCCTAATTACACACTCTCAACACTGGCACCCTCATTGATGCAAACGGCTATAAATATGAGCAAAGATACACACCAGACCAAAAGCACATTAAATATGGCCACAAAAGGCATTAGTGGTCTCTTACAAACAGAATCTTTCAGAACTGAACCTGTTTGTGAATAGAAGGTGTTTCTAGATATAGCCTGTGGATTCAGACAACCTATTAATTCCTTTTAAATCAATAACATTTTAGGGTAAGTTAACTGAAAAGATAATTGTCACTTTGGAAAACCAAGATCAGGAAATGGGATACATGACACGTAAGTTATGTTGATGAAGAAAAGAGGCTCCAGGCAGAAATTGACAAACACAGTCATAATGAAATATTTTTAACTTTTAAGTTCATGGGTACATGTGCAGGTTTGTTACGTAGGTAAACTTGTGTCATAGGGTTTGTTGTACGGATTGTTTTGTCACCCAGGTATTAAGCCTAGTACCCATTAGTTATTTTTCCTGATTCTCTCCCTTCTCCCACCCTCCATCGTCTGATAGCCCCCAGTGTGTGTTGTTTTCCTCTATGTGTCATGTGTTCTCATTTAGCTCCCACTTATAAGTGAGAACACACAGTATTTGGTTTTCTGTTCCTGTTTTTATTTGCTAAGGATAATGGCCTCCAGCTCCATCCATGTCCCTCCCTGCAAAGGACATAATCTTGTTTCTTTATATGGCTGCATAGTATTCCATGGTGTATTTGTATCACATTTCCTTTATCCAGTCTACCATTGATGGGTATTTAGGATGATTCCATGTCTTTGCTATTGTGAATAGTGCTGCAATGAACATACGTGTGCTGTGTCTTTATGATAGGATAATTTATATTCTTTTGGGTATATATCTAATAATGGGATTGCTCATTTGAATGGTAGTTTGATTACATCTCTTTTAGTCACTAGTAAATGAAGTATACAAAATTATTAAAAATATGTAAAAGCTTTGAACATAATTAAAAGTTTAATCCAGTTTGATTCTTTAATTAGACTCTAGTCTTACAGAAACAGCCTACAAAAGTGAAGACCTAAAGTACTAGAGATACAGACACCTGGGAGTTGTTCACCTTTCTCTGCTTTCTGTGGTTTATAAAAATATATCTGTTCTGTCCTCATAGGCCTGCTGCAGCCATAGCATGCATGTAACTTACGGTCCCCATGCCAGATACTCTCATCTCCATCCCCCTTACATGTACATTCAAACTAGGCCTTGCTTGGGCAGCTGAGACTCTGCCCGCATCACAGCTCTGTGTGCCTAGGCCAGTGGCACATGCAACTAGATTCACAAAACATAGGTCACTTGATATTCATGGACTGGACACTTGCATGTCTGGTTAGTCATGAGTGCACCAAACATCTACATGGCATGTAGCTACATGCAATTTTCCTGATTTCTGGAGTTCTGAGGGTCTGACCCAGGTAAACTAGTGGGTCACTGAGCCTGTAAGCAAACTTTACAGATTGTCCAGCATTCACCTGTCCACTGGCTTAATTTTCCAGTCAACAGAGCTTATCATCATTTTCTCTTTAGGAACTTAGGGGGCTGACTACATTTTTCAATCACACATTACTGCATTTTATAGGATAATTTTTATGTTATGGTAGTGCTTCAATTTTGGATATTTTCAAAGATATCACCTTGGAATGCTGGCAATTTTAATTTTTTTGTATAAATTTTATATAATGAATGTATGTAGACCCCTGCATTTCACATAAAGAAAATGACTTGTTTTTAAACATTCATGGATCTTTTATTAAAACAGACCATATTTTAGCTTACAAATTATAGAAAAGAAAATTTTTAAAACCATGAAGAATTAGTTTTCCTCAGATCACATGATCTTAATAATTAAAATAGCTATCAACAATGAATATATTTAGCTTAAAAATCCTCCCCCCCACCCCCCACCCCCCACCAAATTAGTAAGACTATCAGTCCACATCACTATAGGAAACAGATGGTTCATTCAAATTAAAATAATGCAAGAAGGGTTAAATGAAGGGGACGTTTACAAGATGAGGGCAGACTTAGGGAAACCTCAAGGAATAGTGTAGTTCTCCAAGGTGAGTAAGAATGAAGCAATTACTATCCCAAGGCCTGAAGAGGAAAGATGCACAAAGGTAGCCAAAGCTTAGAAGAAAGAAGTACTGTGAGAAGACCACTTGGAAAAGAGAAGAGACCTTAGGTTGAAGGTATAGCCATCCTGAGGCCCCAAAGAGAAACCAGCATTGACTCTATTCCTAGTACATTTGCAGCCACTTCAACTATGAACTCACAGTACATCACGGAAAACACCAACTCTTTAGTAGGCTGGAAAGGAGTATGTCTTTTTCCTGTCTTTATAAGAGACCAGAGCAGACAATGAAAAGGTGACCTTAAGTATTCTCTTTTTTTCTTTTCAGCAGAATGAGAAGCCACTTCAGCCTTCTGGTGAGAAAAATAAGGACAATCCAAGAGAATAGTGCCTATATCAAAAGGGTCACTACAGTTCTCTTGACCAGCTGATCTGGAGCAGGCAGCTGGTCTCTGGGTTTAGGAGGAATGCTTGGCTTCAGGTTTTCGCCCACTGGGATTGGGCAGTCCAAACTATGATGTGAATAATTTTCATTATATATTGGAAAAAAATCTTTTCCAGGCCTTTCCTATAGTACCAGCTAAAACTCAAGCTACACATCAGACTATCACTTCATTTTCAAAGCTTTGAATACATCCAGGTTTGATTCAACCGTGACCTTTAGGGCAATAGTTATTTATATAGGTCACTTAGATGCCTGTGTGAACCTTCTACCAGGAACACAGAACTTGCTTTAAAATCACACTAAACTTCTGTAACAAGTCATCTCCAAACATTCTTACACCACCACTGCCTCCATTCCATGTGGTCAGCATGGTCATCAATTTTACCCAGCAACTACAAAGGCAGACCCTCATAATTCCTGGGGTATGGCAGCATGAAACTCTCAGTGTTAGTTCATTTGCATTAGTGCTTAGCAGCATAAAATCTTGACTACTAGCACCAGAAGTAAATTATTCTTGGAGTGCTATACTTAGATGCTTTGAGTTTAATTACCTTGTAATTTCCAGGTTGTGTTATTACCATAAAGCTACATGATTTTGCAAATGTATTTACAGCCTGTGAAAAGAAAATGACTTTGGAAATAAATGTTGCTAAATTGGTCTCTTGTAAATAGTTCTTTTGTTGTTTAAAAAAACATTTAAAAGCTTTTCTACTAGAAAATGTGGGCCACTCAAATGCCAATTCTCTAAAAGTTGAAAATAAGAATCTTGAGTTAGAGATGTGAGGTCCCTCCAAGTGGAGTCAGGGGGGCCTTCAGGTGATCAGGCAGGCAGGTAGCATTTAGAAAGAAAATCATGAAGGTAAAGAGGTCAGAGATAAGAAGAATGGTCATATCAGAATCAGGAGTTCTGTCAAAGTCTGAAATATTGGTAATATTTAGGATCCAAAGATCAAGGGTGTATAAATTATTAAGTATTATTCAGTAAAACATTACAAAAGTCTGAGATGACCTGAATATTGCACTTGGTAGACCTCATTTTGGCCATAGGATATTTATATAACATTTAAAATGAGGCACTTTTAGTTACTAGGGGGAATTGAGACTGTTTCCTTCCTTTCTTATCCCTAACCTGATTCTTACCTCTTTAGGATAGGTAGCAAGTAACTTAGACTCCCATGAAGAGAAGAGTTGCTGAAATTTAAGGAAGTTGATGGGCAGGACTTTCAGAGAGGGTCAGGTCATGTCATATGTGGGCATGGCCTCTCTTTGCTTTCTTCCTTGTTTCTCCAGGGAATGGCAAGAGCCTAAGGCCGTTCCAGCTGGGTCTGACATTATTCTGTCTCTCCAAAGATGCTGTCTTTCCTTCCTGCAAGGTAGCTTGGGAAGAGAACCCAGGCCAGCTCGTTCTAGCTCACTGCCCCATTGTTGGTAAATATTAGACATCTCTTGTTTCATGGTGATGGAACCAGGGCCTTACGTTTGATTACTGTGGGAAGTTGGGGGACAGTCAGAGCCATCCTCTCAACCTGCTTTACCTGAGGCTGATTTGGCCTAACTGGCTTTGGAGAAAGGAAGCTTCAACTGGGTCAAGCTATCATTTGAGAATAGGTTGATATTTAGGTTTAATGTGTAGGTTCAACCACAATGACATCCAGTTACCCAGTCACCAGTGATTGTTCCTAGGAGTGTATCTCTCACAAGGATCTCATGAGGAAAATGGATGACTGGCCCAACACAGAATTTCTATGTTCTTTTGTTATGAGAACAACAGGTAACACCTCAGATTTATCCCAATGTCCCACAGCCACTCGGTTGGGTCCGGTGTGTAGGTGGTGGTCAATTCCTACGGAAATATGGCTCGTTTTTCCTTTAACCTCCATTCTTTCTCTTTGGACCTCTTCTTATTTCCTTTGCCTTTAACACTGGCCTTTCCCTTCTCCATTTACTCCTCCAGCAGTGTGTACCCCATTTCTTCCACCCTCTGCTGCCTCCTGGCTATTCCACATTTATTTCTTCTTTATCACTCCCTACCTTTCAGCGTCTACACCACTGCTAACCACCCTGAAAGTTTCTTTCCTCCCAAGAAATAACAGTGGAGCACTCAAATTGAACATTTAGTGCTCATTTGAGAGCTCAGAGAAAGGGTATGCTAATCCATGTATAGAATGAGCTAACCATCAAACAACATTGACTAATACCTGATTGAAACAATTAAAAGGGAGTTTCTGGTCACAAAAGTTGGCATTTTCAAAATTTCAATAACCTTTTAAAAGCAAAAGTGCTATTTTTAAAATGTCATTATGGGCTAAAAAAGTTCTTAAATGTTTTTTAAGAAATGACATTATGGGATCCAAATGTTGCCACATAATTCAAAATAAATATTTTGCACATATTGCTCTATTTACGTTTTTTCTATATCCCATAAACAACACACATCAGTATACATATTAAATCTGGAACACAAAAGGCATGACATATTCAGTAGCTTAATGTTTTATTAAAGTTAAACCAGCTGGTGGAAATTTGGTAACTGGAGCTATAACCCAACTTGCTAAAATGTCTGCACTGGAGGAAAAAAAGCCAGCAAGTGAATTTAGGCTATGAGCAACAGTCACCTAACTTTCGTTACCCTTCAGGCTAGAATTTTATTTTGGGGGCTAAGTTTTATACATGGCTCTTTATAGATTTTGCAATTTCTGCACTTCTAAAAACTGATTTCTAATAAAAATAAGATTCTGTTGTGCTAAAGAAATATGAAAATTCATTGAAGCTCTAATTTTGTAGCAGTTGTTGTTACTAAGGACCTCATGTATGGATGCCAAAGACAACTCTGAATATAGAATAATAGAAATGATGACGAGACTATCCATAAGGGGCTGAGGAGGTAGCATCCAAGCAGCAAGAAAAGCTGTCATATAGTGAATACAATACAGTCTCTTCCTTCAAGTTGAGCCCCTTTTAAGAAAGATAGACATCTGATCATTACATTATATAAATGTAGTATGTTTACATAAGGTACTATGTAATTACAGAGGAGAAGCAACTAACTTTGTGTATAGTTAGTCGGACAGTAGACATGAGATGATGTTCATGGTTAATAAAAGGCCTTGCAGATGAGGTGATATTTAGACTGAATCTTGGAATATGGATTGATTGCTGCCAGGTGAAGAGGAGAGACATGTACATTATGTACAAAACAAAGGGATTGGAGAGGGTATGTACAAAGTGTTAGGATCCTATATTTGAACAGTCTTTAAATTTTCCCAATTCCTGGTCCCATCTGAAGACCTTGCCCCATTCTCAGCCCCTGGGTGGGGAAATGCTTTGTACCTGCTACCTGCTCGGCTATTACTGATTGGGTCAAATATGAATATCTGGCCCAATGCATTAGTTGTTACGTAACCGATCATATTGTCTCTAGAGAATTTGAAGTGACAGACCAGAGGTACTTAAGCTAAAAAGCTGAGACAAGAGAAGCCGTATTACATGTGGTGATGGCTATATTAGGCCATGTACAGGGCCAAAAGGCAGAGAAAACCGGGTCCAGAAGTAAACAGAAACTGAACAGACTTACTGAAAAAAGGTGGTAAAAAAAGAAGCCACATAACATGCTTTGGCTCTGTGTCCCCACTGAAATCTCATCTCAAATAGTGATCCTCATATGTTGAGGAAGGAATCTGGTGGGAGGTGATTGGATCATTGAGGTGGTTTCCCCCATGTTGTTCTCGTGATAGTGAGAACCATCACATATTGTGATCTGATGGTTTAAAGGTATTTGGTAATTCACCCATGGCTTTCTCTCTCTCCTGCTCCACCTTGATAAGATGTGCCTTATTTCCCCTTCATGTTTCATCATGATTGTAAGATTCCTGAGGCCTCCCCAGCCATGTGGAACTGTGAGTCAATTAAACTTATTTTCTTTACATATTGTCTAGTCTCAGGTAGTTCTTTATAGGAGTGTGATAATGGATGAATACAGAAAATTGGTGCAAAGAGAAGTGGGGCATTACTATAAACAGACCTGAAAATGTGGAAGCAACTTTGGAACTGGGTAATGGGTAGAAGTTGGAACAATTTGGAAGACTCAGAAGAAAATAGGAAGATGTGAAAAAGTTTGTAACTTCTTAGAGACTTGTAAAATGGTTTTGAGCAAAATTCTGATCATGATATGAATGATGAAAGCCAGGCTGAGGTGGTCTCAGATGGACATGAGGAACTTATTGGGAACTGGAGCAAAGGTCATTCTTGCTATGCTTTAAAAAAGACATTGGCAGCATTTTGGCCCTGCTCTAAAGATCTGTGGAACTTTGAAATTGAGAGAGATGACTTAGGGTATCTGCCAGAATAAATTTCCAAGCAGCAAAACATTCAATAGGTGACTTAGCTTTTTCTGAAAGCATATAGTAATAGGCATTCACAAAGAGATGATCTGAAATGGGAACTTATGTTTGAAAGAGAAGCAGAACATATAAGTTTGAAAATTTTGCAGCCTGACCATACAGTAAAAAAGAAAAACTCATTATCTGGGGAGAAATTTAAGCCAGCTGCAGAAATTTGCATAAGTAATGAGGAGCTGAATGTTAATAGCCAAGAAAATAGGGAAAATGTCTCCAGGGCATTTCAAAGTTCTTCATTGCAGCCCCTCCCATCACAGGTCCAGAGGCCTGCAAGGAAAAAATGGTTTCATGGGCTGAGGTCCTGCTGTTCTGTGCAGCCTTCAGATATGGTGACCTGTGTCCCAGCCACTCCAGCTCTCGCCATGGGGCCAACATACAGCTCAGGCTGTTGCTTCAGAATATGGAAGCCCCAAGCCTTGGCAGCTTCCACGTGTTGTAGGGTCTGTGGGTGTACAGAAGGCAATAGTTGAACTTTGGGAGCCTCCACCTAGATTTCAGAGGATGTATGGAAATGCCTGGATGTCCAAGCATAAGTATGCTGCAGGGGTGGACCCCTCATGGAGAACTTTTACTTTGGGCAATGCAGAGGGGAAATGTGGAGTTGGAGCCCCCACACAGAGGCCCCACTGGGGCACTTCCTAGTGGAGCTATGAGAAGATGGGCACTATACTCCAGACCCCAGAATGGTAGGTCCACCAACGGCTTGCACTGTGCACCTCGAAAAGCTGCAGGCACTCAATGCCAGCTCATGAAAGCATCTCTGGGGGCTGTGCCCTCAGAGCTACAGGGGCACAGCTTGCATCGGTGTGCCATGAATATGAGACATGGAGTCAAGGGAGTTTATTTCAGAACTTTAAGATTTAATGACTGCCCTGTTGGGTTTTGGACTTGCATAGGACCTGTAGCCCCTTTGTTTTAGCCAATTTCTCCTTTGTGAAATGAGAGCATTTACCCAATGCCTGTATGTCCATTGTATCTATGAAGTAACTAACTTGCTTTTGATTTTACAGGCTTATAGGTGGAAGGGACTTGCCTTTTTTCTCAGATGAAATTTTGGACTTGGACTTTTGGGTTAATGCTGGAATGACATAAAACCTTGGGGGATTGCTGGGAAGGCATGATTGTGTTTTGAAATATGAAAAGAACATGAGATTTGGAAGGGATCTGGGGTGGAATGATATAGATGGCTCTGTGTTCCCACTCAAATTTCATTTCAAATTGTAATCCCCACATGTTGAGAAATGGACCTGGTGGGAGGTGATTGAACTATGGGGGCAGTTTCCTCCACATTGTTCTCATGATAGTGAGTGAGTTTTTAAGAGATACGATGGTTTATCATCTCAGTCCCCAAACTCCTTAAGCTGATAAGCAACTTCAACAAAGTCTCAGGATACAAAATCAGTGTGCAAAAATCACAAACATTCATATACATCAACAATAGACAATCAGAGAGCCAAATGAGAGTGAACTCCCATTTACAATTACTACAAAGAGAATAAAATACCCAGTAATACAACTTACAAAGGACATGAATGACCTCTTCAAGGAGAACTACAAACCACTGTTCAGAGAAATAAGAGAGGACACAAACAGACGGAAAAACATTCCATGCTTATGGATAGGAAGAATCAATATTGTGAAAATGGCCATAGTGCCCAAAGTAATTTATAGATTCAATGCTACTCCCAACAAGCTACCAGTAACTTTCTTCACAGAATTAGATAAAAACTACTTTAAATTTCATATGGAACCAAACAAGAGCCCATATAGACAAGACAATCCTAAGCAAAAACAAAGCTGGAGGCATCATGCTACCGGACTTCCAACTATAGTACAAGGCTACAGTAACTAAAACAGCATGGTACCAGTACCAAAATAGATGTATAGACCAATGGAACAGAATAGAGACGTCAAAAATAAGACCACACATCTGCAAATCTGATCTTTGAGAAACAAAAAAAAAGCAATGGGGAAGGATTCAATATTTAATAAACAGTGCTGGGAAAACTGGCTAGCCATATGCAGAAAACTGAAACTGGACCCCTTTCTTATACCTTATACAAAAATTAACTCAAGTTGGATTAAAGACTTAAATGTAAAACTACAAACCATAAAATCCCTAGAATAAAACCTAGGCAATACCATTCAGGACATAGGCATGAACAAAGACTTCATAAAAACACCAAAAGCAAAGACAACAAAAGTCAAAACTGACAAATGGGATCTAATCAAACTAAAGAGCTTCTGCACTGCAAAATAAACTATCATCAGTGTGAACATGTAACATACAGAATGGTGGAATATTTTTAAAAACTACCAAACTGACAAAGGTCTAACCTCCAAAATCTACAAGGAACTTAAACAAATTTACAAGAAAAAAACAAACAACTGCATCAAAAAGTAGGCAAAGGATGTAAACAGACACTTTTCAAAAGAAGACATTTTTGCAGCCAACAAACACATATAAAAAAAGCTCATCATCACTGGTCATTAAAGAAATGCAAATCAAAACCACAATGAGATACCATCTCATGCCAGTGAGAATGGCAATCATTAAAAAGTCAGGAGACAACAGATGAGGAAGTACAGAAATAGGAATGCTTTTACACTGTTGATGGGAGAGTAAAATACTTCAACCATTGTGGAATATGGTGTAGTGATTCCTCAGAGATGTAGAGCCAGAAACACCATTTGACCCAGCAATCCCATTACTGGGTATATACCCAAAGGGTTATAAATCATTCTACCATAAAGATACATGCACACATATGTTTACAGCACTATTTACAATAGCAAACACTTGGAACCAACCCAAATGCCCATCAACAACAGACTGGATAAAGAAAATGTGACACATATACACCATGGAGTACTATGCAGCCATAAAAAAGGATGATTTCATGTCCTTTGCAGGGACATGAATGAAGCTAGGCGTCATCATTCTCAGCAAACACAGGAACAGAAAACCAAATGCTGCATGTTCTCACTCATAAGTGGGAGTTGAACAAGGAGAAGACATAGACACAGGGAACAGAACATCACACACTAGGGCCTGTTGGGGGGTGGGGGCAAGGAGAGGTAGAGCATTGGGACAAATGCCTAATGCATACAGGGCTTAAAACCTAGATGATGGGTTGATAGGTGCAGCAAACTACCATGGCACATGTATACCTATGCAACAAACCTGTATGTTCTGCACATGTATCCCAGAACTTAAAATAAAATTAAAATGAAAGAGAAAAATCTTTAAGTAAAATTGTTTGCTACGCTCTTTTTTGGAAAAAAGATAAAGAGATCTGATGGTTTAAAAGTGTGTGGCAGTTTCCCCTTCTCTCTCTTTCTGCCACCATGTAAGACATGCCTTGCTTCCCCTTTGCCTTCTACCATGATTGTAAGTTCCTGAGGTCTCCCCAGTCATGTGGAACTGTGAGTCAATTAAACCTCTTTTCTTTATTACTCAGTCTTGGGTAGTTCTTTATAGCAGTGTGAAAACAGACTAATACACCACCTGTATTTTGTTTCCTGATTTTCAATGTCGTATTCGTCAAAATACACTAGGTTATATCACAGCAGGAGATGGCAAAGTATGGCCCTTCAGATAATCAAGAGCAGTTTTAAACTAAGATTGGTTTATACAGTTTTAGGAGCCATTGCAAAAGAGGAGAAGGAGGTGGAGGAGGTGTAGAAGGAAGTGGAAGATATTAGAACCCTATATGGCCTTCAAAGCCCTTTTAAGAAAACGTTTAGCAATCCCTACACTGTAATAACCACTAATACCAATGTCAAAGAGGTTTTCTTCAATGTTTTCTTTTAGAAGTTTTATGGTTTCAGATCTTACATTTAAGGGTGTAATCTATTTTGAAGTAATTTTTGTGTATGATATAAAAGAAGGGTCCAATTTCATTTTTTGCATGGAAATATTGAGTTCTCCCAACATAATTTATTAATGAGTCTGTCCTGTCTCTATTGTGTATTTTTGGCACCTTTGTCAAAAATTAGTTGACTGTATACATTTGAGTTTACTTCTGGGTTTACTATTCTGTTCCAATTGTCTGTGTCTGTTTCTATGCCAGAACCATACCGTTTTGAATAATACAGCTTTGTAATATAGCTTGAAATCAGGAAGTGTGATACCTCCACCTTTGTTCTTCTTATTCAAGATTGCTTTAGCTACTAGAGTTTGTGATAGTTGCAAATGAGTTTAAGATTTTTGTGTGTGTGAAAAATGTCATTGTTATTTGACACCAAAAGACAGGTAATTTTACAAAAGTAAAAATAAACAAGCAGAACTACATTGAACTGAAAATTTTCTGCACAGCAAAGGAAACAACCAACAAAATAAAAAGGCAACCTACAAAATGGGAGAACATATTTGTAAACCATATATCTGGTAAGGGGTCAAAATTAAATATATATAAATAATTAATACAACTCAATATCAAAATATAATAATATACTGATTAAAAAATGGAAAAAGGACATGAATAGATACTTTTCCAAAGAAGACATACAAATGGCAAACAGGTATGTGAAAAGATGCTCAATGGCACTAATCATCAGGGAAAAGCAGGTCAAAACCACACTGGGATTTTACCTTACACCTGTTAGGATAGCTACTACCAAGAAGTCAGAAGATAAAAAGTGTTAATGACGATGTAGAGAAAAGGGAATCTGTATATTGTTGGTGGAAATGTAAATTGATAGAGTCATTATGGAAAACAATATGGAGGTTCCTTAAAAAATTAAAAATAGAACTACTATATGATCCAGCAATCTCAGTTCTAGGTATATATTCAAAGGAAATAAAATCACTATTTTGAAGAAATACCTGCACTGTCACGTTCATCACAGCATTATTCATAATAGCCAAGATATAAGATCAACCTAAGTGTCTATTGGTAGATGACTGGATAAAGAAAATGTAAGAGAGGTGTGTGTGTGTATGTTTGCATATATGTATATGCATGTGTGTGTGTAATGGAATATTATTACATATTTTATTAAGCTTTTACAAATAATAAAATCTTTCCATTTGCAACAACATGGATGAGGCTGAAGGACATTATGCTAAGTAAAATAAGCCAGACACAGAAAGACAAATACTGCATGATTTCACTTATTTGTGAAATCTGAAAAAATGCTCGCCTGGTAATAACAGAGTGTACAGGTTGAGGGCTGGGAAAGAAAGGGAGGATATTAGTCAAAGAGCACAAATATTCAGTTATAAGACAGGATACCTAATATAAAGCACTATAGTTAATAATAATGTATTGTGTATATGGAATCTGCTATGAGAGTAGATCTCAAGTGTTCACAACACACATGCACACACACACACATCCAAGGTAACTGTGAGATGATGGGTATGTTAATTAACTTGATTGTGGTAACCATTTTCCTCCGTAGAGACATATCAAAACATCATGTTGTATACCCTAAATATATGCAATTTGTATGTGTCAATTATACCTCAGTAAAGCTTGGGGGTGGGGAACTAACACAAAATTTCAGAAACTTGCAGCTTGTAAGAAAAAAGGTTCACTTCTCATCCATGCCACCTGCTATAATTTGGCTAATATCCCCACCCAAATCTCACCTTGAATTGTAATAATCCTCACATGTCAAGAGCGGGGCAGGTGGAGATAATGGAATCATAGGGGTGGTTTTCCCCATACTGTTCTTGTGGTAGCAAATAAGTCTCATGAGATCTGAAGATTGTATACATGGGAGTTCCCCTGCACAAGCTCTCACTTGCCTGCTCCCATGTGAAAAATGCTTTTGCTACTCCTTTACCTTCTGCCATGATTTTAAGACCTCCCTAGCCATGTGGAACTGTGAATCCATTAAACCTCTTTTTCTTTATAAATTACCCATTCTCGGGTATGTCATTATTAGCAACATGAGAACACATTAATATACCACCTATCACCTTGGGACTTCATTCCAAGTCTTCTTAGTCTGGGAAGGAGGCTAATAGAGTAGCCACCATGTTGAACACTGTCACACATTGTGGCAGAGGAAAAGGGCTCCAAAGAGTCTTGCATTAGCAATTTACTCCAGCTTGGAATTTACCACCCAAAACTCATTGGCTGGAAATAGTCACTCAGCCCTACCCAACAAACACAAAGAGAAATACAATCACACTATGTACACCAGGAAGGCAAAAAACCAGAAATACTTCACAAACAGCACTAACTACCAAAACAGCTCTCTGAGAAATTTTTGTTATATCCACAACTGAATGAATTGAAATAACGTTCTTTTCTTTAGAATTACAAAAAGGCTTCAGTATAGAAAAATTGCTGAAGATGGGCTGAAAAATTAGACTGGAGTCAGATTATGAAGGGTCTTGTATGTTTTTCTAAAGAGTTTGTGATTTTTTTCTGTGTTAAATGGAAAGTCTTAATGGACTTAATTCAATAGAAAAAAAGGACCACTGTAGTTCTTAACCGAGGGATGACTTGATTAGATCAGTATTTTAGAAATGTCACTCCAGCTACCACATGGAAATATTGGACAATTTATTGAATGAGCAAATATGTTGAAATGGGAGGCCAATTAGGAAGCTACTGAGTGAACAGGGCATGAGTAGATGTGGGTTTGAAATAAAGCAGTGTTCATGGGAATAAGCAAGAAAAACTAGATTTAAAAAAAAAAAAAGGCAACAACATAAGAAGTAGAATTCACAGGACTTATTGCCAAGGAAAGTGGGAGGCAATAGGAGTGAGGAAGCCTGAGACTTACAGATTGGACAACTAGGTGGGTGTTAAGATTAATCAGTTTGTTAGTAATATAGAGGAGAAAATAGTTCACAAGACTTGTCCATCATGCATGGTCTCTGAAAATTCTGAGATTAATTTTTGATCTAATACCCTGCCTGCATTTCTCACTCTTTTCTTTTCTTTCTGGATCAATAAAGAATAAATGTCAAATCCTCTTTTCATTCAAATTATGATCCTCTAGAAATTTAACTGCCAAGTGTATTTCCAGATTTCCACTATGCAAGCTGTCAGTTTGAAATGAGTCATGGCACATGGTGCAGTGTATATCTAATTTATTTCTTCAGTCCATACTGACCACTAAGGCCTCAGGGTTTTGTCATAAAATTGGGCATGTGAAAATGGAAGTTCAGGTTGACACAGTTTAGTGCAGGTCTCCTCTCTGGAATAAATTGGAGATAGAATTAAATGTTTGAAACTAGTTATTTAAATAAGTTAATATATATGAGACTGATAGAAATACATATTTTTTAAATAGATTGAACACAATTCTTTTGGTACACGCTAATGATGCAGATTATGCAGTGAAACTCAGAGTTACAAATTACGGCAGACAAAGGACAAAATTAGGGGATATCCCAGATGCTTGTGCAGAGATGGATGGAAATTCATTAGTCTACCAGTATTGAAGCAATTTTCACAGTGCATTGAACCATATACTACTAATGAAAGTCAAAATATTGAACATATCCTTTAATGTCACTGAACACGTATGTACTATAATGTAATACTAGTAAGCCATATACTGTATTTATTCTTTTGTGTTTCTAGACTTTGTAGCCCCTGTTTGTAGGCTATAATAATTGCAATGTCACTCAGATGTCATTTTCCTTTAACATCTGTGTGGATCATGTGCAAGGATGGTCATTTTAGGATCCATTTCTTCTCTCTGTTCATAGGAAGTGAAATGCCAAAAACCATAATTCCAAGCCTCCTTTGCAAACTGACTGCTAAGCAGGTTCAGCCAATGGGAAGTGGTTTTGGAAAAGTGAAGGGCAGAAAGAAAGGAGCAGCCAGGATATTTCTGTTTCTTTCCCTTTCAGGCAGCATCTTATCCACAGCTGCATCCCCTGCATGTTCCCAACTCCTACTGGATATACACTTCCTCTGCGTTTCTCATTTCCTCTGGACAGCCTCTCCTTTAGCTCCAGCTCCCATTGAGTAGCTATGCTCCCAGGATTCCAGCTTTTGCCTGACAGTCCAAGTCACGTGGTCCATGAGTCCCAGGCTCCATCTCCCTCCAGGCATCCCTAACTCCTGGGCTCTGATAATGTGCCTCTTCTCTTGGTCCCTCTAGTTCTAGCAATAATAGCACCCTCTTACCATTGTTAAACTCTGAGTTGGCTTACCTTTCCCTATTTACTCTCAGCTCTTCCAACACCTTTGCAACTAGATCCCCCATATTAAACCCCATTTATTGTGGTACTTTGGAAAGTGTCCTCTGTATAGTCCAGAAAGATGGACTATAGTCTAAGATGGCTTCAAGGAAATATTTAATGTTATGAGGGTAAGTCAGTGGCACAGGCACTAAGGGACAGGATTCTGAAGTCTGGCTGTGGTAGGAACAAAAGTATGACTCTAAGAGGATCTTTTGCTGAATGGCTATTTCAGAAGAAAGATGAGACAAGGCTCTGAATGGACTCTTTTATCTCTTCCTGCCCCATTCCCTCCTCCAGCTTTTGATATTAAGATTCTCAGAGCATAATCTCAAGGAAATGGACAACCCATTAACAGTCCTATTTTCCACATCCTCACACCAAACATGCCCTGAGAGAAAACTTGGCTGCTTCCTCTGAGAATAAAATTGAAAAAAAAAGAGAGACGCTAATAGATTAATAAATTATGGAGAGCTAAATCAGAGTTTAAGCAGCATCCTTTAAAAGCAATCTTTTGATGCCTTGTACAGGTTGGAAAAATGAGCTTATCTAACTTCAGTTAAGTTGCCTGACTCTAGCCTATGTCTGATTTTTTTTCAGACAGGAGAGAGCAACACCTTTTACTAAATTCAATGGACTTAGAATACTCAGGCAACAAGAAATCAGAAGATGAGCAAATACAGTAGAGTCTAGAAGTTAACCTTGTAGGCTCATGAATCCAATGGGACTGGATTTGAATCTAGCTATTCTGCGTACTAGCTTTGTGACTTTCCTGGGTGACTTAACCTAAATCTCTGTGCCTCAGTTTTCTGAACTTTAAAGTGAGGATAACAGTATCTACTTCTTTGGATAGTTATGAGGATTAAAAGAGATACCTTTTGTAAAGTATTATTAGAGTACTCTTCTCTGTTCTCAGGAAGAGCTAAGAAAGTAAAGAGCAGAAGAAACTTCAAGACTTAGCATTAGTGACTCTTAACCACTCAAATGAGTAAGAATTACTGGAGGAGTTTGTTAAGAATGTAGGATGTTATGCACTGCCCCCTGAAATTCTGATTCAAAAGGTCTGGAGGTGTATCCTTAAAATTTCTTCCTTACACCTTATGGATGAAAAATTAACTCTAGATGGATTAAAGATTTAAACATGAGACCTAACACCATAAAAACTCTGGAAGAAAACCTACGCAATACTGTATAGGACAAAGGCATGGGCAAGGACTTCATGACTAAAACACCAAAAGCAATGGCTACAAAAGCCAATATAGACAAGTGGGATCTAATTAAACTTAAGAGCTTTGGCACAGCTAAAGAAACTATCAATAGAGTGAACTGGCAACCAACAGAATAGGAAAAAACTTTTGCAATCCACCCATCAGACAAAGGGCTAATATCCAGAATCTACGGAGAACTTAAACAAATTTACGAGAAAAAAACAACTCCATCAAAAAGTGGGAAAGGATATGAACAGACACTTTTCAAAAGAAGACATTTATGCAGCCAACAAATATATGAAAAAAAGCTCATCATCACTGGTCATTAGAGAAATGCAAATCAAAACCACATTGAGTTACCACCTTATGCCAGTTAGAATGGTAATCATTAAAAAATCTGGAGAAAACAGATGCTAGAGAAGATGTGAAGAAATAAGAATGCTTTTACCCTGTTGGTGGGAGTGTAAATTAGTTCAACCATTGTGGAAGACAGTGTGGGCATTCTTCAAGGATCTAGAAATAGAAATACCATTTGACCCAGCAATCCTATTACTAGGTATATACCCAAAGGATTATAAATCATTCTGTTATAAAGACATATGGCACTGTTTACAATAGCAAAGACCTGGAACCAACCCAAATGCCCATCAGTCATGGACTGGATAAAAAAATGTGGCACATATACACCATGGAAGACTATGTAGCCATAAAAATCTATGACTTCATGTCCTTTGCAGGGACATGGATGAATCTGGAAATCATCATTCTCAGCAAATTGACACAAGAACAGAAAAATCAATCACTGCATGTTCTCACTCATAGGTGGGTGTTGACCAATGAGAACACATGGACACAGGGAAGGGAACAACACACACGGGGGTCTACTTGGGGGTAGGAGACTTGGGGTGGGATAGTGGGGGCTGGGGAGATTGAGGAGGGATAACACTGGGAGAAATACCTAATGTAGGTGATAGGGGGGACAGAGGCAGGAAACCGCCATGGCATGTGTATACCTATGTAACAATCCTGCAAGATCTGCACATGTACCTCTGAAGTTAAAGTAAAATTATATATATATATATATATATAGATAGATAGATAGATAGATAAAGAAGAGCAAAATAAACTAGAAAAAAGCAGAAGAAAGAAAACAATAAATAACAGAAATCAATGAGCTAGCAGTAGGAAGACAATAGAGAAAATTAAGAAAACAAAAAGCTGGTTTTTATTAACTGTTATCAAATTTATTCTTATTTACTCTTATTTTTTTCAAACAACATTTGCTACATTGAAATAAAAATTTATTTACAAAATACTAAAAAAAAATTTGAATTTTTAATTTTACCCAAGACTTGAATGCAGGTAGACCAAACATCCCATTATGAGAAACACCTTCATTTATTACTTCATTCCTTATCTATTTGCAAAATTTCCTTTGAATCCACTATTTCCTTTGCATTTGTGATTTATCTAAATTCTAATGTTTTCTCAGTGCATCATCTTAGTTAGGATAACAGAAAGCAACTCTGCCAACCTGGACATGGGTAGTGGTTACACCATATACTGGCCAGATAGCTTTGAACAATTCTCTTCATCACTTGAAACCTCATCTAGAGTGAGATAATAATATTTGTCCCATATACCTCTCAGGGCTACTAAAGGATCAATGAAGGAAAAGGGTATAAAAGCATATTTAAACTACAAGGCACTAGACCAATATGAGTTATTATTATATGGAGTCTGTTTGATTACAATCTCAACTGAGTTATGAAATGGAAAAGTTTTATTTTTTCTTTACCTGATGCTAACTGTGTGTTGTCAAAGCTCATCTTTATCACTACAGAGTAAGCTCTTTTAATATATCTCATTTCAATCTCACAACTTTTCAGTCATTTTTGGTTATTAAACGGTCTTATTTTGGTTAAGTCTCAGTGTTGTCCATCTTTAATTTGACACTCAGCCCAAACTGTTTTTCTTCTCCCTCACTCAGCACAGGCTAAATTTATGGAACCATTAGTTTAGAAGGAAGGGGAAATATGTGCCAACACTTCATCTTCTATTCCAAACCCTGTTCTTGTTCCTTTTCCTTCAACAGGGAGGGAAAAAATGTCATGTGTTCTATGACCTTAGATCACAGCACTGTGATGCATTGTCTGTTCTCTTTGTGGGTGGTAATGGCCACTTCCTTGTGTGAACTACCATCTGCAACACTGACAAGGTGGCTCTTTTATTTCTCTTTGTCATGAAAGTTGATAGCTCATGGTCTACAGAGTTGTTGTAGGCTTAGCAGACCCTAAAAAGATCAACCAGGTGAGAAGCTCTCAGCCCAACCAGCTTCCCTAATATTGATTATTTCTCAATGGATTTGCCTCCGTGTTCCTGCTGGTAGCATTAAGCCACATCCCCTTGACTCCAGCCCATTTGCTTCATACCTAGGTGGGTCTCATACAAACCTGAGGCCCTCTCATCTTTTCTCTACACCCCAGTTCTCATGCCCTATTGACTCAGGAGATAGAAATGAATTATTTAGGCAGATAGTGAGGGCAAAAGAGTCCTCAGTGGAATTTTCCTTCTAACCAAAAGCAGCCCTTCAAATCATTACTTTTCTAACAGAACAGCCTGAAAAATCAAGCTGTAAACATAAAATAAGGAAGGTAGAAGTTTTCATGGGGGAATGCCAGCAGTTGCGCCAATAGAAAAGGGCTACCTAGGGGTCAGGCATGTCCAACATGGAATCTTCATCTTCCCTTTTTTTGTTACCATGTGTACAATAATAGAGATATGGGCAACACGGCACAGCTCAGACAGGGAACCTGCCTGCATAATAAAAGATTTGGGTGGGGGCAGCCAGAGCTTCAGACCCTATGCAAATGGCACACCTGGTCCAAGTAGTTTTTCACACCCTATGCAAATCAGACACTGCCTCCCAACCAGCTCAACTATAAACCCCCCTGCATTTCACCATGGATTGCAACTCATTTCTCCAGGAACCCTCCCTGCAGTAGAGAGCTATTTTCTTTCTTTAAACAGCTCTTAACCTCACTCTTTATGTGTCCGTGTACTTGCTTTCTATGGGCATGAGACAATGAACCTTGGGTGTTACTCCAGACAATGAGGCTGTTTCACTATGAGCATAGATTGGATCCATTTTAGACTCACACCACCACTCCACACAGCAATTCCTTTTCCCCTACATTGGGAACTCAAAAGTAGGCAGTGAGTCTGACTGCTTAGTGAACAAGCAAGTGGGGAAGGATGATGCTTGTTTTTCCTTCTTGAAAAGCCACTAAGCTTTCTAAAGTGATGTTCTCATCCACACCTGCCCTCCGCAGAAAGGGAAACAAAATGAGTCCCATTTCACCCTATCCTCCCTCCCCAAAGAGAAGAGAGGATATAGTCAAGTGCAGTTCCATTAAACTGACATTTCTCAGCAGATCCCATAATAGGTAAGAGTCATTTGGCTGAATGTAAGAGTAACAGAATGTGTTTTGATCTCAGGTAAGGGTTATTACCAATTCCTCAAAAACTGGAAAGACCCACACAGGACCCCTTAGCAGCTGTTATATGGTAAATATCAATCATAGCTTGGATGTCTCAGGATTTCCCAGATGTAAGGTTGTGGTTGTCATTAGGGCTATTCGCCGATATGTCTTGTCTCTTCCTTTAGGTACATGTTGGGATTGTACTTTCTTGCCCCTTTCAACTTTGATATGATCATGAGACTTGATATGACCTATGAAACGTGTCAGTTCTGGGCTAAGAAATTTAGGACCCACTGGGCCAACCTCACATTCCTTTTTCCTGGCCCTAGAAAGCCACCAGCAATGTTCTAGATGGTCCAACCTCCATCAGATTGGATTGCTGGGAATACCTTTGATAGGCATGAAGTGCAACGTGGAGGTTTTGATCCAAGACTTTTGGACTGTCACTGCAGCATAATCTAGCCTAGGCTGAATATAAGGGGATGAGTGAATGTCAAAACCGTAAAAAAGAATTCTCAAAGATAATCCAGCCAGTTCAGTAGAGTGAATACACAATGAGTAGTAAGAGTGTCATAAACCTGCATAATCTTAGAAGACCTGAGAATCACTGAGAAGGGGAACACGTTGCACTTGTCTAGAGAAGATAAAGAACAATACCAATGACTACTTTTATTAGCAGTGGTCAAATTTCTCATTTGCTTTCATGACTGTGGCATGTGGTCCCATACTATGGATACTCTGGTGATCTAGAGTGAATCGCAGTGGAGGAGGGATGCACATATTTGGAAACTCAATAACAGCTTATGTAAATATGAACAATGGAAACAATTTACTTTCCTTATTAAAGGGTTTGGTGTTTTGTTCTGTTTCTTTCAACTGGTAACATTTGATAAAGTTGTAGAAACTAGAACTTTCAAAATTTTAATAATTTAGAAAAACTATCTTTTTACTTATTTATTTATTTTTAAGATGGAGTCTTGCTCTGTCTCCCAGGTTGGAGTGCAATGGTGCAGTCTCAGCTCACTGGAACCTCTGCCTCCCAGGTTCAAGTAATTTTCCTGCCTCAGCCTCCCAAGTAGCTGGAATTATAGGAATCTGCCACCTTGCCTAGCTAATTTTTTTATTTTTAGTAGAGGTGGGGTTTCCCTATGTTGGCCAGGCTGGTCTTGAACTCCTACCTCAGGTGATTTCCCCACTTGAGCCTCCCAAAGTGCTGGTATTACAGAAAGACTGTCTTTTTAAAAAGCAATAAAACTTAAGAGAAAGAAAAGACAAGCCCACAGATGGATAAAATATTTGCAGTACACATATCTAATAAAGAACATGCATCACCAATATACAAAGAAGTCATAAAACTCAAAAACAGGAAAACAAAACTCAAACAATGGCCAAAAGATCTGAATAGAAACCTCACCAAATAAGACATACAGTTGGCAAATAAGCATAGAAGAAGATGATGAACATCATATGTCATTGGAGAATTGTAAGTTAAAACAACAGTGAAATATCACTACACATCTATCAGAATGGCTAAAAAATATTGACAACACCAAATGCTGCTGAAGATATAGAACAATAGGAACTTTCATTCATTGCTAGTGGAAATACAACATGGTACAGCTAGCCATTCCAGAACTGGCAGTTTCTTACAAAGATACATGTAGTCTTACCATATCAGCTGGCATTATGTCCACACAAAAACCTGCACATGAATACTTATAGCAGCTTCATTCATAATTGCCAAAAACTGGAGGCAACCAAGATGTACATCCATATAATGAAATATTATTCAGTCGTAAAAAGAAATGAGTTATGAAGTCACAAAAAGACATGGAGAGGCTTCAAATTTACATGCTAAGTATGATGGTTAATTGTATGTGTCAACTTGACTATGTCATGGAACCCGAGTATTTGGTCAAACATTATTCAATATGTTTCTGTGAAGGTATTTTTTAGCTGAAATTAACATTTAAATCAGTGGACTTTGAGTAAAGCAGATTACCCTCCATAATGTAGGTGGTTCTCCTCCAATCAGTTGAAGGCCTTAATAGGAAAAGACTAAGGTTCCCTGAAGAAGAAGGAATTCTGCCAGGAGACTGCCTTCAGAGCCAGACTGCAACATCAGCTCTTACCCTGCAGATTGTACTGTATGATTCTAACCGTATGTCATTCTGGAAAAGGCAAAACAATTTGACAGTGAAAATAGAAGCAGTTTTTAGGGGCTCAGGGAGATGGGGCAAGGATGAATAAGTAAAGCACAGAAATTATTTATTAGGTCAGAAAACTCTTCTAAATGATATGGTAATGGTGGATACATGACATTATGCATTTGTCAAAATCCATAGAACGTACAATACAGAACCGAACTATTGAATTCCATTTAATAATGTGTCAATATTGGTTCATATTTTTCCACATCTAAGCTAGAGATAATAAAATGAGACTCAGAGTTGTCATGAAAATTAAATGAGAGAATATGTGAAAAGTTCTGGGCCTTGCAACTGGCTCAAAAAATGGCAGAGATGTAAGCATGTAGATGATTCTCAGAGAAAGGGGAGGAGAGGAAAGAGGAGAAAAAGAAGGAAGAAATAACAATTTGAGGGCAGATGTAGGCTTCAGAATGTTACAGGGTTTTAATATTCAATTACTGTCATTAGTACTTTCAGCAGCATAAGACCCTAGATTCAAGTGTAATCCTATAGGTTAGAAAAAAGGATAGAACAAATAGTAGAATCTTTAAAAAATAATTTCAAATTACATATGAGTCATATGTAGTTTATAGCAGAGAGGAAAAATGTCATCTAAGCTTCCAATAAAAAAAAGTCTGAACATTTTCCAGAATAAAACTGTTAAGTTTGAAGGGAAAGTAGATATTTGGCCTCAGTTTCCATCTTCACTTTCACTTTAAATAACCTGGAAGAAAAGGTAAAATCTAATTAGGACATATTAGAGTTTGGGTGTTTTTTAAAAAATTAAGATTTTAGCACAATTTTACTTAATTGTTTTACAACTTCTTTTCTTCCCTGATGCGAATGCTATGCCCCATAGAAGCCGAAGAGCCAGGTAGCATGCCCCAGTTTCCACAGCAAAGGCTGACAAACTTTAATTGTCTTAAATGAAGAGTCCTTTGCCCTGGATTTGCTGGAAAACCTCTATTTTAAGCGGCAGTTCTTATTATTCTGACTCAGAGACTATTTTTCAAAGCCCTGATTTTGCCTGGATGCCAAACTGTAGGAAGTCATATGATTTGGGGCTAAATCTACTGCATAAGGTCTAGTATTTAAAATGCTGGAGAAAACTTAGCCTTTTAATAGAGAAGACTTAGAAACATATTACCTCATTTGACTGGAGGTAGAAGTACAGCAAATTTGTCCCAAGCCCCAAAGCTAGTTTGCGATAAGCCAGGATTTGTACTCAGATCTATGTGACTTCAGAGATCACACTGTTAATGACACTTTTCATTTCTGAGTTCTAGAACCCCAACACCCAAGTGATTGTCTTTGAGATGAATCCTATTCCAAAAGTACAGTTCAGGGGGCAAAAATATCCTAAAGTGAATCCCATTCTTTGCCCAAATCCATCAAGAACTCTAAAATACATCAAATGGACAGTCCAAATACCTGAAATCCTCTTTTCTCACCTACCCTCACAGCCAACAACTGCTGTGTAACAACTGTCAGACTGTACTCGCAACCCCTCCTTCATCTCAGGCCACTAGTGGATCAGCCCGCTACTGTAGGCCTTAAATCCTTCACCTTTCCCTCCCTTCTTTCCATTTTACTTTCCATTCAGCCCACTCTCCCAGCCTCTTTTTCTTAACTCTGCATTCCCAAAGCCCAAAGAACCTGTCTTCTGAAGTCAGAGCCTTCCTAAGCAAAAACTATCTCAGAATTTTTATTTTAAGCAAATGTGGAGAGGAGAGCAGAGTGGAGCATTCTTAAATTGTAAATGCTAATATTTTGCCTTTTTTTTTTTTTTTACACTTGTGAGACCTCCTAAGTCCGATTCTAAATCTCACCCATTTCTGAATCTCTCATATATGGTTTCTGGTTGCTATTCTAGAATACATTGCAAGGAACAATCCTATTTCCAACGTCATCTATTTGGGCTTTGTGATAAGGCTTTGGTATGCTAAGAAATCTAAGTAACCCCTGTTTTCAACAATTACTCCTGAGATACTCATGCCTTTTTTTTTTTTTTTTAGCCATTGTGGCAGATTATGTTTTCCAGAACTGGCTGTAATGATACATATCCCATACCACATGCTCTTCTTACAGCGTGACCTTGACACTCCACCATCAGGCATTAGGGTCAATGTTCTCTCCACTTGAACCTGGGCATACTTTGTCTCTACCAGTAGAGTACAGGAAAAGTGGCAGTGATTTCCAAGGCTAGGACACAAAAGGCATCACAATTTCTACCTTGCTCTTTGGTCGCTCACATTGGGAAAGATAGCTGCCGTGAATTGAGAACTCTCACACAACACAGTAGAGAGGAACTGGAGCTCCAGCCAACATCCAGCATCACATTGTCAGGCATGTAAATGAGTCATGTAGGAAGCAGGTCCTTCCACTTCAGTCAAGCCTTGAAATGACTGCAGCCCTGGTCAACATGGGACCACAACTGCACATGAGACTCAAGCAAGAACAGACCAAAAGAAACTGGGAGTGATAATATACCAATATTGCTGTTTTAAGAAACTAAATTGTGAGCTGATTGGTATGCAGCAATAATTCAATGAACTAGCCATTACAACCTAGTATTAAATTTATCCCAGTATTATATCAATTCAGACTAATTTTAACGTATCTTTCAAGGAAGGAAGAGTTTCAAAAAAATGAAGGCCAGAATAGAGGTGGGGTGGGGTTCTCTCATTGACCCAAAGAAATAGGGGGCACTGGGACCAGAGAAAATCCCCTCTAAAGATGAGCAAATTCAGAAAATAGACGACTTTTACTTTTCAGACTTTTCTAAGACACTGAACTGATGTAGTCGTTGTAGCCAAATCCTACTTCTGTGGATGAGAAATAATATTTGATCATAGGGTGAGAATTTAAATCTTTCTCATTAAAGCCCCAAATGAACTCTGTACCATTCAGGATCATAACATTCTGATGTTTCTTCTCTTTGAATTTTATTCTGTGTTGGGGGAAAAATTCATTCCCAGGTTTGAGCCACTGGGGGGCGTCTGAAAGCCTACTGTTGAAGAATTGGAGACTCCAACAATAATCTGATGGTGACTTCAAGGTCAGGGAGGCACTGATCTTGTTTTGCAGGGACATGGGCTGGGCTGACAACATCAACAGTCACTGAAGGAAGGCCGTGCATACTGTCCAGAGGGATCAGACAGGCTATGGAAAAAAGACTTGCCACATAGCTTCAGTAGGAAAGAGAGGACGAGATGCCCTATATTTGTAGATACGCAATTTTCCTTTTCCTCCTCAGGACACTCAGGTTTCTACTTATTACTGCCCAGAATGTCTCAATGAACAGGAAAGGGGGCCTGCTAGATACCATTGAATGGAAAGAATTTGGCGCTGGTGATTACTTTCCTGAGACGGTAACTTCTACCTGAAACTGAGATATTTCTCCCTTTAACTTAAATGCAGCAAATGGCTATTTGGGGGAAGATGCATTTTGAGATCTATTTCCGAGTCAGGCTGACCCCTTTTGTCTCCGAGGAATAAAGGATCACTCGGGTTTCCTCAAGCCATGGGGGTTATTAGAAGAACAAATATGGAAATAAGCAAGATAGCATAAGAGCTATGACTGCTTCTTGACACGCAAATACAAGAAATATCACATTCCACCTCGGCGCGGTGGCTTACGCCTGTAATCTCAGCACTTTGGGAGGCCAAGACGGGAGGATCATGAGGTCAAGAGATCGAGACCATCCTGGCCAACATAGTGAAACCCTGTCTCTACTAAAAAATACAAAGATTAGCTGGGCATGGTGGTGCATGCTTGTAGTCTCAGCTACTTGGGAGGCTGAGGCAGGAGAATGACTTGAGCCTGGAAAGCAAAGATTGCAATGAGCCAAGATTGCACCACTGCACTCCAGCCTGGTGACAGAGCAAGACTCCGTCTCGAAAGGAAAAAAAAAAAAAAGAAATATCACATTCCTTAATTTTTCTAAATTAGATCAAATCTAATATTACCATCCTCCATTACCACATTGGTAGAAATCTAATCTTAGTCATTTTGGAAAAATGGATAAAATAAGAATCCTGCAACCTATGGAAGTCCAGTGAGATTGGGCAAGAGATTCTGATATTCATAGTTCATTGTGGGTAGCAGCTAGAATGTTCCTTGAATGAATTCCCCAAAATTCATTCAGATATGCTCATGGCACCCACTCACTTTAGGATTTGGCTCCCAAGGTCACGGCACATAGTCCTCACACTCTGGACATCCACATGCTACCACTATCATAGGGCTGCCTCTCTAATATGCTGCGTGGAGGGATATACACCCTCCTCTCTAATCCCAGTGATGGGGAGCCCCACTCTTGCTCATCAACCCCTGCCCTTAACCCCTAGAAGCCTGTCCTTTTGACAGTGGCATCCCAAGAGCAGCTGGTGAGAGTACTCGGTCCCAGATACAGATAATAAAATGGTGCCTTGTCTATAAAAAATGTGGAAATGATAACAAAGCCCACAAATCTGTTTTTTTAAATTACCACCTTTTGCAGGCAATTTAAAAATACTCATATCTGCCCAGGGGCAGACTAGTCCCACTTCTCAACCTTGGCATGGGCACTGCCTTTTGAACAGTCAAGAATTATGTCCTTTTGAGCCTAGATTTGGAAAAAATTCTCTCCCTCTCCCTCTTTTTTTTTTTTTTTTTTTGAGACAGGGTCTCTGTCACCCATGCTGGAGAGCAGTGGCCCAATCACAGCTTACTATATCCTTGACCACCTGGGCTCAGGTGGTCCTCCTACCTCAGCCTCCAGAGTACCTGAGACCACAGATGCATGAAAATAAAATTTTCAACTTTTTTTACATGAAGAGCTTTATAACCTGATGTCATGGAAAGAAGAGGAACTATAATACCTCTGACTTCATGGGAATAAGAACCTGAGCTGTCCAGTTAATCCTCTTTATTCTTGTTGCATAGAACTTTCCCACTTGGCTGGTTGCCTCTGACCCAGTCAGTGGTGGGACAGGTTCATAGGGTGCTCCAGTGTTGATTTATGAGGAAGGACCCTCACTTAAGTGAAATGTAGGTTTGGTAGATATAGTGAGATTAACCTTCCCAATAGAATTTCAATTTGTTGGGTGCCTTTCAAGGTGGGCAGGTCAGGGAAAAGGATGGAGTCTGAAGTGGCACACTGCATGAGCTCTGTGAAATGCCTTTACATGTGGCTCAGATGGTTGAATAAGGCCATGTCAGGTCAGCATCCAGGCTAAATACCTGCTATTGCCTTGGTGGGAAACTTCTTTCTGCCTCAAATTCCCTACTCAGACGGGAGGATTAGTACCTTCAAGATAAGCCCTCAAAGGATGTCTGACCAGATAACAAAAAGGAATACGTGACTTCCAGGATAGAGGACACTTATCTATTTCATAGCTTAAGGTACATAGCTTATTTCATAGCTATTACTAAGCTTATGGTACCATTTAGTAAGTAGGAAAAATGAATTTAAAGCAATGCATCTCAAAGTGTGGTCTATGAACCAACATTAACTGCATCAACTGTGAACTTTTTAGAAACAGCCTTAGTTGTTTTAACCAAACAAGAATCTGGAGCTGTTTATTACTGCAGCATATGTATAATATCCTAACTGACATAACTATAGACTTGTGGCATGGACCAAAACTAGTGCTTCAAGAAAATTTATAGCTCTAGATATGTAAATAAAAAAAAAAAAGAAAGGCTGAAAAGTAATGAGCTAAGCAAATAGTTAAAGGAACTAAAACTAACAACAATCACATAGACTCAAGGAAAATTGAAGAAAAAATTTTAAAGCAAAATAAAAAAGATAAAGTTTAAATAAATATAATTCACTAAGTCAAAAGTTAGTTCTTTGAAAAGACTAGTACACAAAACTCTAGTGAGTCTGATCAAGAGACAAACAGAGAAGGTACAAATCTGAAGAAAAGTTATTTGGGTTAGAAAGGAGCTGTATTGATTAGGATAGTGCAAACCAGACACTCTGAATAACACCCCAAATCTCAGTGGCCTAAAATATTCTTATCACAATACATTGCAGGTCAGTAAGCTCTACTGGTAACTGTCCTCCAAATGTTGAAACAGACTGAAGAATTCTCCTCACCGATAGGAACAGACAACTGCCACCAGAGCAGCCAGGATGAGGGTAGATTTGAATGGTGCATCTGGACTTCCAGAATTCTAGCCAACTGGCTTTTTAGGCTTGCTCTTGTCAATTTATTAGACTGGAAAAAATGTGACCTCACATTTTATGTGCTTAAATGTTTTGGACCCTGATATGGTTAGGCTTTGTGTCCCCATCAAAATCTCATCTTGAATTTTAATCCCCATAATCCCCACGTGTCAAGGGAGAGACCAGGTGGAGGTAAGTGAGTCAAAGGGGCAGTTTCTCCCATGCTGTTCTCATGATAATGAGTTCTCAGGAGATCTAATGGTTTTATAAGAGGTTCTTCTCCCTTTCACTTGGCCCCTCTCCTTCCTAGCGCCTTGTGAAGAAGATGCCTTGCTTCCCCTTTGCTTTTTGCTGTGATTGTAAGTTTCCTGAGGCCTTCCCAGCCATGCTGAACTGAAAGACAATTAAACCTCTTTCCTTTACAAATTACCCAGTCTCAGGCAATTCTTTATAGCAGTAGGAAAACTGAATAAAACAGACCTCATGTGTTGTTTCTGGTAGGGCTGTGTTGTTTTTGTGAAAAAAAGTAAGTTATATAACCATTTATTATATGTCACCGTTTTTTAGAGCTTAAAAACAATCAAAATGAGATAATGTATTGCTTAGAAATGTAAGCAAATAGGGTAATATTATTTTGCAAAAAGCAGGAGAATAGTAAACACAAAATTTAAGACAGTGGTTAACTTGGGGGTATATTCAGGCAAATTCAGTGGTTTTAATACTGCTCTAGTTCTTGAGTCAGATAGTGTGCTTTCAGTATCAATTTCGTTATTGTATTTTATATATAACTGTGTCCTATATGTTCTTCTGTATCTATTAAGTATTCCCTCCAGTTACCCCCAGTTTCCACTTTGATTTTGGACCTTAGCGTCTCAATTTCTCAGTTTTGCCATCTATGAAGTACGGATCATTAGGCAGTTCCACTTCTCTCACTGGGAAAGAGTAAATGACTACGGTAGTTCCTTCCTCATCCATGGTTTTGCCTTCCATGGTTTCAGTTACCCGTAGTCAACCGTGGTTTAAAATTTGAAAATCTGAAAGTTTCAGAAATAATTCATGTGTTAAATGTCATACTGTTCTGGGTATTGTTATAATTGTCCTTTTTTTCAGTTTTCATTAATCTCTTATTGTGTCTAATTTTTAAATTAAATTTATCATAGGTATGTTTAGGAAAAAACATAGTCTATATAAGGTTTGGTACTATTTATAGTTTTGGGCATCTACCGGGAGTCTTGGAAGATATCCTTCATAGGTAAAGGGGGACTGATGTATTTTGAGATCTTAGTGCAAAAAGTGTCCATACGTTTCAATTACTTCAGCTTCTCCAAAAAGAAGCAGGCTTAGTATAGTGGAGAAAGGACAAGATGTTGCGTTTCTGTTGCAGTGTGGCTGTCTAGTTAATGATCTCATGATCCTCACACAGGATAGGCTTTCTTTCCTCTGGGTCCATTTTGTAGAGGTGTGACATCCTGGACTTTGTCACATGTGACAATTTATTAAAAATTAGTTTCCCATATTTGCATAGAAGGGAACTGTGGGACAAAAAAAAAAAAAAAACAAAAAGAAACAGAGAGAAGACAGAAGTGGGGTAGGACAGGGAGAGAAGAAGAGAGAGAGCAACTGCTTTAATGACTCTACTTCCCTCCTGTGAGCTCCAGGGTCCCTGTGAAAAGCTGAAGTATTTTTCACTGTCTAATTCCACTTGTTCATCCAAGAACTGGTAATTGTCTTATGCAACAAACAGGCCCTCCATAGCAAAGACCCGAAGTCATTAACTTGTGTCCAAGACCTGTCTTCCTACTTCTAACAATACATTTCAGGGGTCCCAGAGAAAGAAAAGATGCTTTTAATATTAATACACAAAAACAGGAAACAACCCCGGTGTATATTTTCTGGCTAATTCTAGCCAAGAGAGTTAATGAGCAATAACAGTTTTAAAGGCTAGAGCAGTTGGGGCAATATTTATTCATCTGTAACAGCCTATGAAATGTAAAGGATAAAACAAAAGGCATTACAGATTGGAGAAAATAAACAAGCAGCCAGTAAGGCTGAGTAGAGCTTTTCAAAGAATCCACAAAACGTACTCTGATGCATAAGAGGAAAATTAAAGATCAAAAGGAAATTATCATATTCAAGCAGTTCTGCAGTACACAGCCTCACCTCTCCTGGACTTTGAGGGGAAAGCCGTCAGTGGTAATAATTAAGGAAGCCTACATTTGTTTTTTTAATAAATATTTCATGATATGTCACCTGCTTCTGAGAGGAGCTATAACACGCCACAGCCACTGCATACTTAGCAGTTGTGGAATGACAAAAACTGGGCTAATTATGCTAAGATCATACAAATTTAGAAGCAAAGACAGTGGAAGCTGACAGGCTATGTCAAGGGCTATAAATTTGGGTTATACACAGAACTCCAGGAGTTAGCAGTGTCAGCTTGTTATGTGCCAGGCACCCCTGCAGGTCTTACTCACTGGGGCACCCTTGCGAAGAGTACTAAAAAACACTTTTTGGCAAGAACGGCACTTCAAAACCAGAAGAGCCTGCATCTTGCCTTTCCCAATGGCAGAGAGACCTTAAGACTCAGACTGCAAATAATCCTCCCTGTTTTGACCACTTTGAGTAAGGAAAATTTCTTAATCTTTTTGAGGTTCTGTTTCATTAATTTCCCAAATATATATTGAGCACCTACGCAGTGTCAGGCACTGGTACTAGATAGTGGGAACATAGATCTGAATCAGACAGGTATGTGTACCCTGGTGGTGGTCTCATTCTAGAGGGAAAGGCAGACAAGAAACAAATGAAATATGTAATGATGCATGCTAAGAAGAAAATAAAATCAGGGAAGGGGATCAGAAGTATGTTGGAGTTGGATGATTGTGGATTTCTTTTTTTTTTTTTTTGAGTCACTCACTGAGAATGTTGTAAATGAGGCTGAAGGAAGTAAGCAAAAGAGCTGTGAGGATATCTGAGACCCAAGAACCCCAGGCAGAGTGGCAGCAAGCACAAAGGTTCTGTGCTCAGTGTGTCAGAGAAGCAGCCAGGCTGCAAGAAGGCAGGGAGAAAAGTCAAGGAGGATGAGGTTAATAGGAGATGAGGTCAGAGAGGCCATAAGGAGGTGGCAGATCACACAGTCTTCATAGTAAATTGTGAGGACTTGGATTTTACACTGATGAGATGAACAACCATCAGAAGGGGTAGAGCAGAGGGACATCAATATGGCTTGGCTCTGTATCTCTACTCAAATCTCATGTTGAATTGTATTTCCCCAGTGTTGGGGGAGGGACCTGGTGGAAGGTGATTGGATCATGGGGGTGGTTTTTAATGGCTTAGCACCATCCTCCTAGTTCTGTCTCAAGTGAGCTCTCACAAGATCTGGTTGTTTAAAAGTGTGTAGCCCTTCCCCCTTTACTCTCTCTCTCCTGGCCATGTGAAGATGTGTTTGCCTTTGCCTTCCGTCATGACTGTAAGTTTCCTGTGACCCCACCCCCCACCAACCATTCTTCCTGTATTAGGGTTCTCTAGAGGGACAGAACTAACAGGATAGATGTATAGATGTATATATGAGGGGAAGTTTATCAGGAGAATTGACTCACACAGTCACAGGGTGAAGTCCCACAATAGGCTGTCTGGAAGCTGAGGAGCCAGGAAGCCAGTCCGAGTCCCAAAACCTCAAAAGTAGGAAAGACAATGATGCAGCCTTCAGTCTGCAGCCAAAGGCATGAGAGTCCCTGGCAAATCACTGGTACAAATCCAAGAGTCCAAAGGCTGAAGAACTTGGTGTCTGATGTTCAAAGGTAAGAAGCATCCAGCACGGGAGAAAGATGGAGGCCAAAAGACTTAGTCTAGTCTTTCCATGTTCTTCTGCCTGCGTTTATTCTGACTATGCTGGCAACTGATTAGATTGTGGCCACTGAGATGGATTGAAGGTGGGTCTGCCTTTCCCAGTCCTCGGACTAAAATGTTAATCTCCTTTGGCAACACCCTCACAGACACACCTGGGAATAATACTTTACATCCTTCAATCCAGTCAAGTGACACTCAATATTAACCGTCATACTTCCTGTACAGCCTGTGGAACCATGAGCCAATTAAACCTCTTTTCTTTATAAATTAAAGGAAAGAGAAAATGTGAGAAAGAGTCTAATACAGACACACCAACCAACAATATTCCAGTGGCTCTACTCTGGCTGCTATGTTGAGAACTGACAACAATGGGTCAAAGTCAGAAGCAGTGAGATCAGTTAGGAGGCTTCTGCAATAATCCCGGTGGGATATAATGATGGCTTAGACTAGGGAGTAGCAGTAGAAGCCCAGATGAGAGGGGTTCAGAGGCAGTGCTGGCAGGTGTATTTTCATAAATGTGGAAGGTCAGACTAAGAGAGGATTCAAGGGTGAATCCAAGATTTTTGGCCTGAGCAATTGAAAGAACAGGGTTAACACTTTCTAAGAAGGGTTGCCTTTGTCCATCAGCTATAACAGAATACCTGATTCTGGAGGCTGGAAGTTCAAGGTCAAGGGGCCCACATCTGGCAAGGGACTTGCTGTGTCATCTCAGTGTGAAAGGTATAAGGGTAAGAGTACATGGTGGTGGGGAGGAGAGGGAGCCAAACTTATCCTTTTATCAGGCACCCACTCCTCACTGCAGTGATAACATACCCTTTCCTGCAATAATGGCATTAATCCATTCACAAAGGCAGGGGCTTCATGACCTAATCACCTCTTAAAGGTCCTACCTCTCAACACTGTTGCTTTGGGGATTCAGTTTCTGTTGGGGAAAGCAGCAAAGGAGAAAGGACTTACAGAGTGCCTACATAAATTGCTTATGAGTAACATATAAACAAGGAACAACAAAATGCCAAAGGCTGCAGGAGGCCACTGAGGAGGAAGCCCTCTCCATGCCTCATGTTCCGGTGCAGGGTGACCTAGGCTCTGATACCATAAATACTGTGCTCAAGGACGTAAAACCCCTTCGTAGCACTATGACGTAGCCAGACTTGTAGGCTCTTTTTAGGTCCGTGTTCTACCAGCTGTACATAGATAATAAGCTAAAGATAACCACATGTTCTTGTTTTGTGAAACTCTCAAACTGCCACTGTTATCAATCCTTAGGATGACACACCTGTTCCGGCTCACTGATTCACTCTACCATCACTCCATCCTTACCCTATGCATCAAAGTGATTGTAACCAATAAATACAGTGGATGCTCAGAGCTCGGGGCCTTCAGTGTCTCCTCCAAAGTAATGAGTGATGGCCCTCTGGTCCCACTATCTCTCTTAAACTGTATTTTTCTCATTCCTTTGTCACCACCCAACACAGGGTACCCACAGGTGATGTAGGGCTGGTTCCTTACAAGTTTCTAACACATGAATTTTGTAAATACCATAGCAAAGGTGTAACTGGAAAAAGAGCACATTTAGAAGGGGAAGAATATCAGGAGCTTGGTTTAGATTATTCTCATATGCCTGAAAATGTTCAGATGTTGAGTGAGCAGCTGGGTATGTGAATCCAAAGTTTAAGAAGTGGTCTCAGTTCAATGTATTAAATTGGAAGTCATTGACATCTAGCTAGCACTTAAAGCCCTGAGGCCAGATGATATTACCCAAGAAGTGAGTCTAAATGGAAAAGAGTAGAGAACAACCAAAAATGTCTTCCAGGGCATTTTAGTACCTCTTCAAAATGGTGAATGATGACATCTGCAAAATGGAGGCAATAATATTGTACCTCATTGAGTTGTGAGGCTTCAAAAATGAATACATAGAAAAAGCACCAAGCTTGTATGTCCTAGCACATAGTGTAACTATTAAGTAAATTTAAATGAAGCCAAACTACCCTGTTGAAGGCAATAATTCCTATCAACCTGGAGCAGATAATAAGGCCTAGAAGGGTTTAGGAGTTTCCTGCTTAATGTCATAGTGCCAAGAAGTTTTAGAGATGAGATTTAAACCTGGGTTTTGTAACTCTAAAGCACATATTTTGTCTTCGGTTGCCACATGATTTTCTGTTGATGAATAAGTCACATACCTGTCTTCAATGAGCTTACATTTTAGTAGTAGGAGAGATAATGCAGTGTATACATCTTAAAAGATTTAGGTGACAGTCTGAAAAGTGAGGAATCATAAACCCTGTGTCCTGCAAGCCTGGTTGTGGGAACTCTTGGTCTCCTATTCATGTCCAGGCTGTGGGATGTGGCCCAGTCAATGCTGCCTTCTTGTGAAGTCCTCATGGTTATTTATGCAGAGAGAGTTATGAAGATTTTCCCTCTCTAATTCTTAGCTTAGCTGGAATACTGGGTCTGGCATTACTCATTTTACCAGCTTGGAATTCAAGATCCACTTTAAGTGACCACCATCAACTTCTCCTACTTAAACACAGTGCCTGGCCAGTCAAGTCTCCTTAATGGGAAAGTCTTACACTTTTTTAGCCTTTTTGAACAGTTTCTTCGCATGCTAGAGGGAAATGCCTGTGGATGAAAGCTTTTCCTTTTGCTCTAGAGATAGAGTCAGGATGGCTTTGTGTAGGCAAAGTTGGTAAAAGCAATTCATGATTAAATGACACATTCTGAGGTCTTACAGATTCTTAGATCAGAACTAGAACCACATAGAAATGCCAATTTTGGGTCTGTGCCAGCATTTCAAATGGCAATTAGCTTTCACATCTTCCTTCTTTCATTCTTATAATAATGTGGCAGAATTTGTGGGGCTGGTATTCGTTATCAGTATTCTCATTTTAGAGTAGAGGAAACTGAAGCTCAGAAAGATTCTACAACTTGCTTATGGCACCATGGCTAGGAAATGATAGACCAAACATTTGAACCCAAACTTTCAGATTTCACATTATCAACTCTCATCATAGGAACATGCTATTGATTAGTCTTTGGTGATTTGCTGTCATTGCACAGCAAGGTAGTAACCAGACCTTCTGATTCCATGATCCCAGTATATAGTCTACATACTGTAGTGGAATGCAATCTCTCATGATCAAAACAATCTTTAAGAAGGGCTTTTCAGCCAGGTGTGGTGGCTCATGCCTGTAATCCTAGCACTTTGGGAGGCCAAGGTGCATGGATCACCTGAGGTCAGGGGTTTGAGACAGCCTGGCCAACAGGGTGAAACCCCGTCTCTACTAAAAATACAAAAATTAGCTGGGTGTGGTGGCGTGTGCCTGTAATCTCAGCTTTTTGGGAGGCTGAGGCAGGAGAATTGCTTGAACCCAGAACAGTGAGGTTGCAGTGAACCAAGATTACACCACTGCACCCCAGCCAGGGCAACAGAGTGAGACTCCTTCAAAGAAAGGAAGAAAGAGAGAGAGAAAGAGAAAGAAAGAAAGAGAAAGAAAGAAAGAAAGAGAAATAAAGAAAGAAAGAAAGAAAGAAGGAAAGAAAGAAAAGAAAGAAAGAGAGAGAGAAAGAAAGAGAGAGATGGGTTTTAAAAAATTTTTCTAATAACCTTCCTAGGGTGGGATTTATAATGGACTCACATGATCCTGAAATGTTCTCTACAGCAAGAAACATAATTTTGATGTTCTATTTTAGATATGCTGATTTTCAGTGGCCATAGACATTCTCCAACATCCAGAAACACTCATCTACATGATCCCACAGTATCTTTCTCAAAATGATTGATTGACTCATGGGTTTTCTTTTTCACCAAATTGAATCAGCTGTTGATTTGGCATTATTAAATGCCAGTTAAATGCCTACATATGTAATGTCTACATCTGTAATCCACCCCAGATAAAAGTTCTCAAATGTCAGTAGTCACCCACATGCTATTCAAAACCCCAAATCTACACTGGTCCCACACTTTCATGACTGCCTTTTTCACTCCCCACATAAGCATTCATTGTTTTCTAAATGTCCTTGTTATGCCAGCCAAAAATAAGTATCCACTCACAGCAACCCACTCAGAAAAAGTTTTCACTTCAATTTTATTTCCAAATGTTCCACAGGGGGATGGATATTATAGAATTTGAGACCCAGCAACTGATTTTGATAAGGCCTATTGGATTCCTTTTTTTCTTCCACATAATTGGCTAAGAAAGAAATATAAGTATTTTCCTAACTAAAAACAAGGCGATATTACTTAGAATATTCCAAGTATAGTCTGTGTTCTATACACAAAGAACCTGCCTGGACTCTGTAGAAGTTGATTTTTTTGTAGAAATTGATGGAAGATTTGCGATCCCCATATCCTGCTGGCCACTTTGTGCTCTAATATGCTTTAAAGACAGGAGAGAAAAACAGCATCCCCTCAATTAGTTCTTTCCTGCTAATATTTTATCACTGTACAAATGGGCTAGGAAGTGGCTTTGAGCTGAAAACTTGGAACCCTACAAAGACATAACAGTACTATTCAGTGTTTGCCAACTAACCTCCAAGCCTTGGAATCATCCATCTAATGAGACAAAGAAATAGCATGGCACTGAGAATGCTTTTTGGCTTGCTGGTGAATATCCTTCCTGCTCATTTGCAGTGGAAAAGGAGGCATTAAAATTACCTCTCTAGGTCATTTTGTCTGGGAAAAAAGTGAATTTGTGGGAGCAAGGAAGACAAATGTTCCCTCTGCCTGCCAAACTCCCATCACACCAGCAAGCCAAGCACTCCTGAAGCCCAATGTCACAGACACTGCAAGCAGCTACAACTACTTTTCTTCCCTATTTATTCTGCCTCTTTTCTTCCTTTCTTGTATTCTGGGGCAAACATTAGCAGTTAAACTTATCTAGCTATTAAACTTTTCATTTTATGTTTTAAGAAAATAATTTATGGGATGGAAACATATTTATAACAAATAATTAGTGAAAATAGGTTTCAAAAAAGTAGATAATGCATGATCCAAGTTTTATTGTGGAAAAGAAAGAATATCTAGAAAAATATTAAAAAATTAACAGGGATCTAATGAGACATTATGTAACCAGGAGTGATTTTAATATGCTTCTTTTGGGTTTTATTTAATCCTTCTTAATTTTACAAAATAAACATTTGGTACTTAAAAATTACACATTATCAGGCCATTGCCATCAATTTAACAAGCATTGATTGGCCTATGTACTATGGGACCTTGTAGGGCATACTAAAATAATACAAAAGGAAAGAGGGTTTCTTGTCTACCTTGGACTTACAGTCTAGTTAGCTGGCCAGAAGACAAATAATATAGAGGTAACCAAAATATGTGAAAGATACTTCTAATTTTGAAATAAACTTGTAAACATAGAATACTTTTAGATATACAGAAAAAGTTGAGCAGACAGAACAGAAATTTCCCATATGCTCTACACTCAGTTTTCTCTATTACCATCTTATTTTAATATAGTACACTTATCATTATTAGTGAACTAATATTGATACATTACTATGAATTAATTCCCGTCCTTTATTCAGATCTCCCTAGTTTTTTCTCTAATGTCCTTTTTCTGTTCGAGGATCCCATCCAGGATACCACATTACATTCAGTTGTCATAACTTCTTAGGGTCCTTTAGGTTGTGACAATTTCTTAGACTTCTCTTGTATTTGATAACCTTGATAAATTTAAGGAGTACTTGTGAGGTATTTTGCAGAGTGTTTCTCAATGAGTGATACAGTTTGGCTCTGTGTCCCCACCCAAATCGCATCTCAAATTGTGATCACCATAGGTGGAGAAAGGGACCTGGTGGGAGGTGACTGGATCATGGGGCAGTTTCCCCCATGTTGTTATGTGACAGTGAGTGAGCTCCCATGAAAGCTGACTGTTTTGTAAGTGGTGGTTTGCCTGCTTTCTCTCTCTCACACGCTCTTTCTCCTGCTGCGTTGTAAAGAAGGTGCCTTGCTTTCCCTTCACCTTTCACCATGATTGTAAGTTTCCTGAGGCCTCCCTAGCCATATGGAACTGTGATTCAATTAAACTTCTTTACAAATTATTCAGTCTCAGGGAAGTTCATTACAGCAGTGTGAACACAGACTAATACAACTTGGGATTTGTCTGATATCTGTCTCATGATTAGACGGAGTTACTGTTTTTTTTTTAAAGGAAGATTACATAGACAATTTTTCACCATATGATATGCCACTTTCATCATATCATATCAAGGGTGCATGTTTTCAACATGACTTAATCAGTGTTGTTGTTAACCTTGGTTGCCTGGCTGGCTGAGTTATTGTTTACCAGTTTTCTCCAATGTAAAGTTACTATTTTTCCTCTCTCCATACTGTAAATGCTCTTTGGAAGGAAGTCTCTATGCACAGCTCACACTTAAGAAGTGAGGAGTGATGCTGCACCTTTTTAAGGGCACAGTATGCAAACAAATTATTTGGAATTCTTCTCATGGGAGGTTTTGTTTCTCCACATTTATTTTTCCATTCAATTATTTATGTATACTAATATGGACTCATGGGTGTTTATTTTATATTGTGGGTCATAATCCAATACTCCTTTATTTACTTTGTTGCTCAAATTTTCTCAGCTTTGGCCACTGGGAGCTTTTTCACTACCCCTGTGACATACCCCCAGTGTTGTGGAGTGTGTGTGTGTATGTGTATATGTGTGTGTTTTAGCACTTCCTTTTTTTTCTGGCAGTACAACATGCTCCAGGATTATCTTGTATATTTCCTGCTTCAGTTCTAAAGTCAGCCATTTTTCCAAGGATCCCTGGTTCCTTTTGCTGGAGAATCATATTAGAAACCAAGACTTGTGCCCTAGGTGTGCTCACTGTTACTAGGGTATCATTGTTTTTAGGCTGTCTCAGCTGACAAAGTAAGGCAATATAACAGATCTACTAACCCTGCTATAAACATATAAGTATTTCTATATGTAACTCTCTGTATCTATACCAGGCTAAACATACATTCATACTGATGTTGCTGAGTCTAATTGATGCTAGCCCCTCCCCTGGTTTATCTGTAACCTCCTACTCCAATAGTAAGAAACCAACAAAATCATCAGAACCTCTGCAAACAGAGTCAATATCTCAACATGTTTCAAAGATCCCAGTTATTCTAATATGTTGTCAGAGTTGGGAGCCACTGATCTGGTCAGATTATTCCAGTCCTCATTCCTAATTCTTCCATTCCTAGGCCTTGTCCACAAGAGGGGTTTGAAAATATCTCTTGCTTTAATGAAGTTAAGACTGAGGTTTGAGGTGATACGAACATGCTGTGGACATGGAAAGGAAGGAAGGTAAGAATCTGAGGGTAGGAGCAGAAGATGCTGCTAGAAAAAGAAGAAAAAGTTGGGCAAAAGAAGAGAGGTGAAGCCACTGTCTTGATGCACATGAACTAAATGTATATAAAGGCCTTTGCTCAACATTTTGCCATCTACATAGAAGCAAGAGAAAACACAGGCTAAAATTCCAGCAAGTATGCTTAGCTATAAAGAATAATTTCTTCGCTGTAAAGATATAAAAATAGAGAACAGTCTGTGAAACACTAGCCCCTGTGAATCTATTAAAAACTCCTGCAGACATTGAGACTGAATTAGGTCAGCTGAAAATGCAGTTTAGAAAGGGAGTTAAAAATGTTTAGAGAATGTTTTTCAGTCTTTCTTCTTCCAGGAAGCACTTAATACCCTACTGGATCAAGACCACCAATTCTGGTTTGAATGTGTCTTCAAAGTTCAGGTGTTGGAAGCTTAATCCCCAATGCAACAGTGTTGGGAGGTGGGGCCTAATAAGAGGCCCTGCCTTCAAGAATGGATTCACGTTGTTATCTTAGGAGTGAGTTAGTTACTGAGAGAGTGGGTTCTTCATAAAAGGATGTGTTTGTGGCTCCCTTTCTCTCATGACCCCTCAAATGCTCTTGCCCATCCATATTCTCCACAGGATGATGCAGCAAGAAGGCCTTTGCCGGATGCAGGCTACTCAACCTTGGACCTCCCAGCCTTTAGAACTGTAAGAAACAAATCTCTGTTCTTTGTAAATTATCCAGTCTGTGGTATTCTGTTATAGCAGCACAGAACAGCTAAGCCACTTCGCATCCCAGCAACGTGGTCATCTACTGTGGGTTGCATTTGTAGGTAAGATGTACAGGTGACACCAAATCCCTGCCAACATGTACCCCTTTCTTTCCTACCCATCTTCACATGCCTGTGAGCCTCACTGTGTTTCCTTATTCTTCCAGGAGAACTCAGTGCACTACCTAGTGCAGGATGGGCTCACTTGGACATCTGTCTCAACTGCAGCATCTAATATCACTCTTTCCCTTCCTCTGCAGCCACACTGATCTTCTTTCACTTCTCCAAATACTCGTGCTCTTCCTCACCATGAGATCTTTGCACAAGTGGTTTCTTGCTCCTCCTTTATCTAGTTAGCTTCTTACCAACTGTTCAATCTCAGCCTAAACATTACTTCCTCAGAGAAGCCCTCCCTGACTACATTGACTAAGTCAGTCTCCTTTGTCTATGGCTTCATAGAAACATATCCCTATCCTGCAGAGCCTATAGATATAGAATGGCTAGTTTTAGTCTTTGATTCATATCTGTCTCTCCTTCCAGGTTGTAAGCTCCTCTACCAAACTATAAAGGCAGTGTTCTGGTTGTTTATTGCTGCCTAACAAATCACCATAAAATGTAATGTAAAACAACCACCACTACCATAAATTTGCACATGAATCTGTAGTTTGGGAAGGAGTTGGTGGGGACAGCTCACCTCTGCTCCATGTGTCTTCAGCTCCACTGGAGCTGGAGGATGTACTCTGAGATGACTCCCCCACAAGGCTGGCAGGGAGTTTTGACTACCATTTTATCTGCATGTGGTGGCCTCTCCACTGGATTTCAAGAGCAAGCATCCCAAGAAAAAGAAAGTAGAGGCTGCAAGTTTCCTAAGGCTTGAGACTAGAAATTGACACATCATTTCTGCCGTATTCTATTGGTCACCAGTCAAAAACTCAGACTCAGAGGAGACACAGAGCTCCCCTTTCCCTCAATGGAAGGAGTGTAAAGGAATCTGGGGGCCATATTTTAAAAATATACAAGCATGATTTTTGTCTAGGTTCCTGTCTCGTTCTCTCCTGAACATCTAGCACGCAGTCTGGAACAGAAGAGATACCAGGCTGAATAAGGAAATACAGGAGTGGTGCTCTTTGTGTATCAGAGAGTCTGTGGTTGTCCAGGATATTTTTGAACTGACCCAAGCTTTGTGATTATCTGAACTTTGCCTACAAACCAACATGTTACATCAAACCAATACCTGGGTACCTCACTCAGGAGGAGGCCAATTTATTCAAGAGCACTCCTCAATTCCTGATTCTTTGTTCTATAGTTGTGAGGAAAGATGGCAAACAAGTCACTCTCACAATTAGCAAAAATGGCAATTACAGACACTTGCCTGAAAACACAGTGTACTTTAAATTAGTTATACATGACTAAGGCAAGTAATACCCACCTACAGTTGACATTCAACACCACCCACAGCAGAGCTTGCAACTGCTAATCTAAAACTACTGGGGAAATTAGCCTTGCATAAAGCTAGCCTGGGAAGAATCTACTCAGTTACGAATCCTGAAAGCAGCTCCATTCATTCATTCATTCCAACCCAGATTTCTCCTCCACTCATTGGCCTGATTATAAATAGAAAACCCTTATCGAGCACCTACTACGCATCAGCCACTGTCTTAAATGCTTTGCAAATGTTGACTCATTTCATCCTTACCACAACCCATGAGCTGGTTTCTTTTTTTATCATCCCTCTGGTGGCAGACAGACACGAAGATGACCCCATGATCCCCACCTCCTGGTATTCATGCCTTCGTGTGCTCCTGTCCCCTCAAGTGTGGGCAGAACCTGTGACAAGGGGAATGAGGTATGTGTAATCACATTGTGCTTTTCATATGCTGAAGGCTCTCTCTTTCTGTCTCCATAGTTGGCTTTGAAGAAGAAGTTAGTTGCCATGAGTCCCACAGCCAAAAGGAACTGAAATTTGCCAACAATCTGAGTGAGCTTGGAAGTGAACTCTCCCCGGTCAAGCCTCCAGATGAGAACCAAGCCATGGCTCACACTTTAACTTCAGTCTTGCAAGGGACCCAGCTGGGCACCAGACTCCTGGCCCACAGAAACTGAGATCATAAATGTGAGTTGCTCTGAGCCACCAAGTTGTGTTAACTTTGCGACGTAGCAGTAGCTAACAAACATCCATTTTATGGGGAGGACACATGGGATATTAACCATGTTGCCCAGTGGATCCCTGGGATTTAAATTGGTTCTTCCAATCACAATAAAAACTACTTTTTCTGAGCCCTTACAGCAAGCCAGGTATTGTGCCAGGTGCTTCACCCAGGTAATTTCCTTTAATTCTCACAAAAATGCTGTGAAATAGACACTACCCTCATTTTACTTTGTAGCTAAGTAAACTGAAATTGCAAAGGTTATTTGACCAAACTTACAGCTCTTTAGTGTTGAAACCAGGATATGAACCCAGGCAGCTTGACTCCAGAGCTCATTATTTACTCTTAACTCTGTGTTCTTTTGCTTCCTGGAACAATGCAAGTAACTGTAGGTTTATTCTGATAAAATAGGAAGGCTCAGGTCTCTAACCCAGGCTAAGATTCTCAGAGCTAAAGCTAGGCAAAGAAACTGAATGGAGAGGTAAAAATTGTGTTCTCAAATTGCAGATCCTAGAAGTAAGACAGCCATCAATGATGAAGCCACAGCTAACAAAAGTCTGAGTCAAATATCACTGTGAGCATTGCGAGGACTCTGGGAGGGGGATTTGAAAACTGTGAGTGAGGCAAGACCACGAAGACAGCACCCTCATCAGGAATGTGGTCAGAGAAAGAGGGGGTACAGTAGCCCTTTTGTAGGTTCAACTGCCTCCCTGCAACCCTTCAGGTACAGTCTTATGATGTAAATCTAGAAAAATTCTGCAGGTAAACTGGGCATGTTTGGGAAACCTAATCTGTTAGCCAGAGGCACCCTGTCAATTATGGATCTATGAAACAGACATGAGAACATAGTACTATACACTCAGACTTGCTAAGGTGGCCTCATACCAGCTCTAGTGTAGAAACTGTCAGTATCCTCTGGCCTGGTCATTTCAGAAAAGCTGTGGAGAGAAGGCCAGGGGGAAATGGGATCTAGGGGCTGTTGTAACTTGATTTAGCTTGGCCTAGATTCTGTCTGTTCTGACAATTCAATAGGCTCTGTCCCCAAAGATGAGTAACATAGTCCCTGCCCTCAAGAAACTCACATTTGAGTAGAACACCTAAAAGTCACCAAACCTCTAGAAACCAGAAGGTTTATATAAGCTAAAGCAGAGGTCCACAAGAAATGTGATGGGAGAAACCAACTCCAAATAGCAGAACTGGGGGGTAGCATTCTGCCTGATTCATAAAAGTTGTTAAGTATTAAATAGGTAGAAGCAAAGAGAAAGGTTGTATATTGAAGGATATAGAGGTAAGAGACACCAACAGTTTTCATAGAGTAGCAAGAAATAAGTTTGGCCATAGCGTGAGAAGCCAGGTAAACTAAGTAATGGGTCACAAAGGGAAAAAAATAGGCTGGGGCCAGATTATCTAGGATTTGAAATGCAAAAAAAAAGAAACATTAGATTATTATTATATAATATGAGGAGTTCTAGAATATTTCAGAAGGAAAGTATTTAAACTTGCCTGACATTTAGGGAAACATCATGTCTCCCTTATTTAATATGGTCCTGAATGAAAAGGGCATTGTTTCTTAGAAAATTCGAAGGAACACTCATCATCTGCATGTTTCCATAAGCTAAAGACTCCTCTTATAAAATACGTATCAAAAGTGTGTATATTCCTTGAAGATCTCCAATGCATGTTAAGATACTAGAACAGCTTGGATGTCATGCAGTAGAAAAACCTATTTAACTCTGTTTCACCCAGTGTTTTCCCAACTATTTAATTATGAATTTCTTTCTATGACTAAACATATTTTACGATCTCTTGTAACTGCAGGACATGTCACTGCAAGGGATGCATGCTCTGTGCTCTCCAGTTTTTCTGCCAAAAAGCTTCTTAAGGTAATGCCCAAGTTCTTACTACTTCTTACAAGAAGGTTGAGGGGATAATATCTGTTCTGTGTTTAATGAGTGAGTTTGTTTAAAAGGGATGAACTGAGGATAATTCTACCAAATGCCCTGTCATCTAAGAAAATACTTTATTGAGTCAGTCTTTTCTGCTTCAAAGAACAGGAAACTTACAGGTTTCTCTGTTGTTCCAGCTATTTGAAGGCCCCAAATGGACTTGTCTCAATACAAGTATCAGAGCATTTCACATTAATTACAAGTGTCCATTAGAAGGCCCAGGAGTGGCTTTGCAGTCAAGTAAATGGAGCAAGAACAGATTTATAAAAGCACAGGGCCTGGTATAAATCAGACTAGAACTACCAAGTGGTCTTCATTGGGATCAGGAGCATGATTGAGCCATAAAATGATTCATAGCTTCTTCTTCCATATAAACATTTTGTGCCTTGTGGAAGGATTCTTTACCATCTATTTCAGGGAACAGACCCAAAGATACAGCACAGAAAGGGAGCATAATTTGCCTATAAAAATGTTGTAATAAGTGATTTTATATAACTGAAATGCCAGTTCCTTTACTACATCCTCCCACTCATTTTACAACCAGTTAATATTTTTCTGAACTTTTGTGTTGTATTCCACTCAGCCGCCTCTGCAATCATTTTTGCCTATTTTTCTGCCAGAGCCACAAGAATAAAGCTGTCAGTTGGTCTGTGAAGCTATTTTTCTTGTCTGGCAAATTGTCTAGAGGCAACCATAACCTCCTACCTGCTCCACTATATAAGAGAAGAAGCCTGTCTTAACAAAACAGAATCTAAATATCCTTTTGATCCATATTATCTATAGGCATCTAGGATGAAATAAGTGAAAATATATTTCATTGGCATTTTTTTTTACTTTGCTCCAATGGGATTGGGGTGGATATTCTTATTAAGCAGCCCTGGTGTTGACATGCTTAGAGAGATTTTATATAGCTCTCCAACAGGAATATCTCAAGATATTCAAACTGCAATAATAAATGTGGCTGCTCCTAGGGGAAGAAGGATACAGCAAGAAAGTGCCCCAGAAGAAGAAGATTAAGAACCAAAGTGAGCTAATGGTATACAGTGGTTAGGACTGGAATGTGATGAGGATTTATAGTTTCAATTAGTGCCGGAGAACAATTTTAGAAAGTTATTAGCAGCGACTGGTATTCGCAAAGATGGCTCATTGGTGTATTGCTCAATATTAGCTGGGTCTTTCAGTTGTTTACAAACTCACATGGTGGCTTGTATTGAATGTGTAGAAGTGACTGCAACATTACATATTCAGAGCTCTTTAGCAGAAATGAAGCCTAGAGCTTTGGTTTCTTAGTACTCCTGTGTGGGCAAAGCAAAACTCAATTTTGCAACATTTTCTTTAGTTCAAAAAAAAGGTAAGTTTCCCTACCTTTTCTAAACTCCGACATGCTATTTCAAATGAATAGCTTTCCCATTCAACAAACTCCTTCATATTTAAAATTCTTAAAAGCATCAAATACTCCATGTGGTGTTGCCTAGAATACAAACTAATTTTTTAAAACCCCCTATGGGGTTGTTTTCCACAGAAACCCATAAATCTTTGCATCGGACTGGGCATATTTTTCTCTTTTAAAGCATTTGGGGCATTATTCATACACTGCAAAAATTCTCAAATAGATTAGATTCCTGGTTGAGGCATCTGCAAACACAACAAAAGCACTCAGTCTTAGGGAGTTGAAAGCTGTGCTTGGTTTTCTTCATGTCAAAAGCCAGGGAAAGTATTACATCACCTTGAGCCAACAGACCTTGACCTCAGCCTCCCACTGAGAACTAAGACAGTTTCCCCAGGCCCTGAATGTGGGAAGTACAAAGGAACCCTTCCGACACATGGTGACATTAGGATTTCTCATGGGATGACAAGGCCTTGCTCCAGGGATGACGTTTCCCACTGTAGGAGAACAGCTAGTGTCTTTGATGAACTGGGTCTACATGGCTATTGAAGGTATGGTTCTGTGATCCCAAAATTCAAGTGCTTACAAAATATCCATTTCTTTATTTTCTCTATTTTGTAACCTAACTAAAGATATTTCCTTATTTGAAAAACATACATTTTAAATACAAATATATGTTTTTCTAAATCTGATGAATGTGTCTAAACCTTTGTTTCTTCAGATAAGAAAAACTAGCGTGGGCCATGGTATGTGGGAGGCTTATCTGACAGAAAACAGGGCCAGGGACTGCTGACATTGACCAGTCCCATTCCACTGCGGACCTTTGAGCCTGAGCATTCTTCTATTATACTTCCTTGTCAATAAATGCACTACAATGCACCCATTACCTTCTGGGCTCTTATCTCCTTGTTTCCTAACCCTCCTATATATAAATAAATTTAATAGACCCAAGTATTTACACAGGTAAAAGAAGCTGAGATCCCAAGAGGATTTTGCTTTTAGTCCTGCAAAAATCCCAAGGCAAAGAGACACCAAAGATCCAGCTCTCTATGTGAAATGAGGAAGAAGATAACTCAAACATGCTAATATCTCTAAAAATTTATCCTGCCTTTAGTCTGTTACAGGTATAAAGAGTTCAGAGTTCCACTGTTCATTTTCCCTTTCCTACCTAAAGAATGAATGTCTTTCTCTCAGTTTTGCTTATCTTTGGCCTTGGCTTGGGGAGGCAGGAATTTGAGCATGTGGGACTAGATTCTAGAACCATGGGGGAGATAAGGACATGATTTTGTTGGTGGTTATGAGCATGCAGCTGTGATGTTGACTCCAGCTTTAAGGATTATGGCCTGGACATTGACCAATCAGATAGGCACCCATGAAATGAGTGCTGACTGATACAGAAATGATATTGCTATACTGGTAAATACTGGCAGACTATTAGCTCAGAAATATTTTACATGTTGGGTGATTTTATTGAGCTAATTGGAATAGCATTCTATAACCAAGCCAGGAAAGATACTGAAAAAAATATGCCTCCCAACAAGTCAGAGATATTAATATAAAATATGTATTTTATATGCATTTGTATGAATATTATGTACATACTCATACACGAATACATATATACTTATACAAAAACAAATAAAAGGCCAGGTGCAGTGACTCATGCCTGTAATCCCAGCACTTTGGGAGGCTGAGGCAGGAGGATTGCTTGAGCCCAGGATTTCAAGACCAGCCTGGGAAACACAGCAAGACCTCATATTTACAAATAAAAACATTAGCTGGGCATGGTGGCATGCACCTGTGGTCCCAGCTACTGGTCCCATGTAAGGTAGGAGGATCGCTTGAGCCTGGGAGGTTGAAGCTGCAGTGAGCTATGATTGCACCACTGTACTCCAGCCTGAGTGACAGAGCAAGACTTCCTCTCAAAAAAAGAAAAAAAAAATATATATATATATACACACACACATATACATGTATACATATGTACACACACACACACACACACACACACACACACATATCTATCCAAAGGTAAATAACAAATAATATGTTGATATGGCAATGGCAATTTCAAATCTATACTTCAGAGATCAGTCAACCAAAAAAGAGAGGGAGCTGAGGTTTTGATCCACCAACTCCAGTCAGCTACTAATAGAAAGCTGCTCTGGGAACACTAATTCTCTGGCACTTGCAGCCTATCCCATGAATATGCAAGCTGAATGGGCTCCCTTGACCAGAGAAAGCCCTTAAGCAGAGAGACATAGTAGCTTACAGTTGAAAGCCTTTGGGTCGGAAATGGGGAGTGCTTAGGAAATATGGGCAGGCCGACATTTGTCAGTGTCTGCTGCCGGAGCCAGCTGCTCCAGGCTGTCTGCCCAGATTCAAGTCCAAGGGATGGAGAAGACCCTCCCCTTCTAATAATTCAAATTAGTCTGACCAAAGTTCTGGAATGTAACTCTTATAGCTGCCAATAAGTTCAAGTGCAATGCTGTGGTTAGTTAAGGTTGAGCCACTTGACACCAGCCAAACCACATGAGTAATTTACTGTATATTTCAAAATAACTAGAAGAGAAGATCTATAATATTTCCAATACAAAGAAAAGATACATATTTGAGGTGATGGATATCCCAATGACCCTAATTTGATCACTAAATATTAGATATGTGTATCAAAACAAAACACATACCCCCAAAATACATACAACCATGATGTATCATTTAAAATTTTTAAAAATACATAAGAAAAGTAGGGAAAGCTGAAATCTCTTAGAACCTCAGGTATTGGTATATTAGAAATAGGGTAGAATCAATACAAGACAGAAAAACTAAACCCAAGAAAATGTGACTCAGTAATGTTGCAAATACTGAAATACAGATACAGTCTTCTAATTGCCAATTAGCCATGAGTTGAAATCTCTTGGAACACATGACTGTACCTGAATCTCTAAAAGGCCAGTGGTGGGGATCATAATGTTATCTAGCCCTCTGTCTGATGTATTTTTTTTTTTGTCCTGAGTTTTGGCTGTAGTGGTTGGGAGACCTTGGAAAGAAGAAATTCAGGTAAAAGGAGCCAAAAATTAAACCACAGAGGCAAACATCAGCCTACTTATTCTTTCATACAATAGAAGGGAGGAAGGGTTGTAGGAAATCATTGACTTTGTCAATGGGCAGCTTAGGATGGTCAGTATAGAAGACCATCTATTTTAGATTTTACAACATAAAGGCTAAAGTGATTACAGACTTGATCTCCCTAAGAAAATAAAAAATAGGGATAGAGACTTAGAACCAATGAGCACTGAAAGATGCTTGGTTATTTTATTTGTATCTTAACTAGTATAATATTTTATTAGTTCTATGTCTGATCAATGACAGAACAGGCTATTTTATTTCATTTAAAGTTTTATAATAAGAATTACATAACTGTAAATTAACAACAATGCAAACTCTACGTTTGCATACTTAAGGTAAACTATACTGTTATCACACCAAGAGAGAATTTTCCTTTTCAACAGTTTTGACAAAAGTATTGTCCCTCAGACGCCCCAACCAGAACAGATGTCGACCTCAGAACCAACCACAGTGGTTCTGAAACGCTCCTTTGCAGGTGGAGAGTTCGAATTGCCAGGCCACTGAGAGAAATGTTAGATGAACTTGTACCAGTATTCCTTGTCTTGCTTTGATATATGACTGCCTGGTTTTGCTTACATACAAGAGGTAGAGGAAGAAAGGATGCCACTTTACCTAAAAAATTTTGCATTTGTCCTCATTATATGTATCAGTGTTTCATACATGATACTTCCTGATGGAAATAGTACCACTGATTTGAGAGCTCTTGTGTTGCATTGTGATACATGGTTGCTAAAAATTTTTTGTATGCATACACTGCATTTGAGGATACTATAACATGTAATCTGCAGAGAAGCTCCAAAAAGCTGAAATCTATTTCATGTACTCTGAATTTTAATATGCAGGGAACAGCAGGCTGTCTACCCATACAAATTGGCTTTTAAAACCAAGCATTTAATCTTAAGGCAAATAATTTGTTATTTTAATAATTAACTCAATGCCTTTAAAAAGATGGTTAGAAGCCAGTTACCAAGAGATTTAAAAAATAGCTATTTTATTGGGTTCAACTTTAAATGAAAGTTTAATGTTTAGCATTAGACAAGTGAGGATATAAATGTTTTAATAATAGGTTTAGATTATTTTGCTAATAAATTCAAAAGACCATTAATGATAAGTTTGCAGCAACTGGTGAAAGAAACAAGATCAAGAGAGGATTCAGAGCAGTACATGTAGAGGACTTTTCAGAAAAATGAAGAAAGAAAAATATGGAAAGGAGATGGTCAAAATGAAACAATTCTTTCCCTTGGTTTTGTGTCAAAGTTCTTTTCTATTTTTACTGCAGTGTCATGAAACATGCAAAAAGATTTCAGAAAACAAAATTTCACAGTGAACTTTTAATGAGAAAAGTTTTTTGTTTTAAAAAATGTTTAAAATAAAGAATTAAAGAATATCAGTACTGTGGAAAGAAACTAGATAGAAATTTACAAGGACTAGATTTTAGATTTAGTTCTACCACTATCTAGATGACTTTGGACAAGTCTTAACCTTACTGTATCCCAGTTTCTTTTAAAAATGAAGATGATGGACTTAGTAATCCTAACTGTCTCTTTGCACCTTTAATTACATGATTCTATGCAATACTGTTTAAAAAATGTTAATGTAAATGTTACAGCCTCCAGTAGGTTCAAGTGCAATGCTGTGGTTGCATCTTAAATTACGTGATTCTAGACAATACTTAAGTTAATGCATTAATGCATTAGAATTCCAACAGAAATCCTAAATCAGAGATCAGTAGCAATTGTAAGCACTGACATATATTCATATGAAAAATAAAACCAAGTTGAAAACATAATTGAACATTTTCTCAAGCTGGTTTCATGTTCTCCAACAGCCTGCATAGTGAGTGATGTTATTTAACAAAAATTAAATGGCAATAACAAACGTTTTTGAGTCATATTTATTTCCTTTAATAAATATAATGACTGTTTGAAGGCAAGAAAACAGCATTTCAACTCTGATTCCTTTCTTCCTTTTTTCTTCCACTAAAATCTATTGAATTTCCTTTGGCTTTTTTGGAAGGCTAAAACAAACAAAATCACATCTAATTTAGATAAGCAAGCATCTTCTTTTCACAGGACTCTTTGCCTGTGCACTGATTCTTTCCCTGTAGGTTAGCAGTTCAGGGAATAGTATTTGTTTGTTAACTCCAGGTGCTAAACAGGTTCAGACACAAAGCACTTTATTGAAGAACCTGGATTCCATAAAAATAATCTCTGCTTTTCTTTTATATTCTGGTATTTATATATAAAAGGAGATCTGGGACTAAGTTCAAAATGTTTTAACTCTATTTTAAGTAGAATGAAGTCATTGAAGATTAGAAATTGATGTTTAGGTTTCTGGTTTGCTCAAATAAATACAGCTGCAATTCTTGAGCTGAAGGTTAGAAAAGGACCAGATCTGGGAGGAAAGATTATAACGTCATCATGTTTGTGTGCTTTGGAGATGCCTTAGAGGGGGTCAAATGGAACTGTCCTAGGAGTGCATAGAAGGTATGAGTCTAGGGCTCAGTAAGGAGGTTGGGGCTGGAGACATCAGTTTGGGAGCCACTGACATGTCCCTCTGGTTAATTCAAACAATGATACCATGAAAAAGAGTGAGAATTAATTACTACGAGACAGACACCTCCCATGGTTCACCTTACATATGTACTGCAACAGTTTCATGGGTGAATAGAGTTAACTTCATTTTACAAATGAAGAAACTGAGGCTCAGAGGCAGGCAGACCAGAAGTTTTCCCATGGTGAAACATCGTCTTACACTTTTTCTTAGTTCAAAATAATTAAATGTGACTCTTTCCCCTCAATCCAGACTCCATTCTAATCAGAATAAGCAGTTGCTGGTGGAAATTAGTCAAGGATGAGATTTTATCTATGGTTTCTCAAAGAGGACCTGTGTGATTTCTGCTCTAGAGGATGTATGCTATCAAATAATGAGAAGAGATCAAGTTGAAGAGAAGAAAAGCCACAAGCCATCCTTTTTGCACAATCAATTACACAGTGGAACAAATTTGATGTTTCTGTTATTATTTCTCATCCTCATTTGAGCTTTGGCAGCCCAAGAGTTGAACTTTCTTGCAATCCTTTTTCTATTATTATCTTTCTATTTTCATTAAGTGTCTGTCACTGGACTTCTCTGTGGTCAGAATTCCAATATCTCATGTAATTGTCAATGCTAACTTAGACTTCAGCATTATCCCACCATCATGGGTTTTTCCTTAATGACCTGTCCAGCTCTTTTTTTCTTGTCATTTCAACCTTGACACTAGAAGCCAGTCACAGACACACACACACACACACACACACATACACATACATAGCTATTCCTGGAAACACAGGGCTGAGGATTGGAGTCGGCTGGGACAAGGGAGTGAGGGACTATGCAAATTAGATAACTGTAAAGCAAATACCATAATAACTTGAAGTTTGTGCTAACAGACATTTCCAAGACCCAGGCAGTCCCCATGGAAACAGGACTTTGCTGTTGCAGTTACATCAGAATTCTCTTAGGTAAGTAATCAGTAATAACACACACTTCCTTTCCTCATTGTCCTTGTCACAATGGTGAATCATCAACTGCAAAGAGAGAACAAAAGAAGAGGGATGCCATTGCATTCCTATATACCAATAACAGACAAACAGAGAGCCGAATCAAGAGTGAACTACCATTCACAATTGCTACAAAGAGCATAAAATACCTAGGAATACAACCAACAAAGGATGTAAAGGACCTCTTCAAGGAGAACTACAAAGCACTGCTCAACGAAATAAGAAAGGACACAAACAGATGGAAAAACTTTCCATGCTCATGGTTAGGAAGAACTAATATCGTGAAAATGGCCATACTGACCAAAGTAATCTATAGATTCAACGCTATCCCCATCAAGCTACCAATGACCTTCTTCACAGAACTGATTCCTGGATAATAGGTACAATGCCCTCTAGAAAACCCCAACAGCACTGGAGAGAGGCAACAATGAGAGTTTAAGCAATAAGAGTTATTAAAAAAAAACAGACAACAACGAATAAGTACATTTATCTGCAGGCTGGTTAGTCATTTGCTAAAGAGGTAACAGTTCTGCTTAGCTCACTTCTAACAGTGGATATTTACTGTGCTCCAAATATCAAGGCTTTATGTTAGAGCCTGGAGAGGGACAGGTCTAAGTTCCAAAGAGCTTGGAGCTTATAGAATGGTGATGGGTAAGGGTGGAGTTTTTAAAACAATAATATAAAATCTTGAATACAGAATTAAGTACTGGATATTAGAAGGGCCCCAGGAAAAATGAGAGGCTTTAAAGTGTATCCTTCACTGGTGTCTTGATAAATCCACCCCTGATTTTAGAAATAGAGTGTAATAAATAATGATAAATATAAAAATAACAGCAGCAGTAGCAGCTGCTCTATGCTCTATGCTCACTGCCTAGCCTTGTGCTAAGCATTTAACATGCATTATTCCATAAATTAGATACTAATCTTACAACATCCCCATGAATAAGTTACCAATTTTTGCAGAGGAGGAAATTAAGGCTCGGTAACTTGTTAAAAGACATACAATGGTAAAAGTGGATTCAAAATGAGCCTTATTTTTAAAAACAAGCTCTTAACCACCAACATACAAAGCTCTCAAGAAGTTCTCAGTAGTATCATCACGACATTAAGGGAGGTACCTGAGCTGGTCTTGGGAAGTTCAGAAAAATTTTTTTTCTGGGAAAGATAATACTTAAAGCGGCATTTCTCAACCTAGCACTATTGCCATTTGGGGGCTGGATAATTCTTTGCTGTGGGAGCTGTCCTGTGCATTGTAGGATGTTTAGCAGCATCCTTGGTCTCTACCCTGACTAGATGTCAGTAGCACCCTCTCTCAGTTCAGAATAACTAAAAATGTCTCCAGACTTTCATTAATGTCCCCTGTGGAGGAGGTGCAAAACCTCCCAGTTGAGAATCAACAACTTAAAGAAAGACAGCAGCCTGTCAAGGACTTATAAATAAAGCCCCTACCTTCCTGGGACAGAACACCTGGGAAAAAGGGTGGTAGTGAGTACAGTTTCAGCAGACCTAAACGTTCCTGCCTGGCAGCTCTGAAGAGAACAGCCAATTTCCCAACACAGCATTTGAGCTGTGATAAGGGACATACTGCCTCCTCCAGTGGTTCCCTGTACCCTGACTGAGCGACACCTCCCAGTAAGGGCCAACAGACACCTCTTACAGGACAGCTCTCGCTGGCATCTGGTGGGTACCCCTCTGGGACAAAGCTACCAGAGGAAGGAACAGGCAGCAATCTTTGCTGTTCTGTAGTCTCCACTGGTGATTCCCAGGCAAGCAGGATCTGGAGTGGACTACCAGCAAACTCCAGCAAATCTGTAGCGGAGGGTCCTGTTAGAAGGAAAACTAACAAACAGAAAGAAATAGTTTCAACATCAACAAAAAGGATGTCCACTCAGAGACCCCATCCAAAGGTCATGACCTCAAAGACAAAATGAAGGTAAATTCATGAAGATGGGAAGAAACCATCGCAAAAAGGCTGAAAATTCCAAAAACCAGAACACCTCTTCTCCTTTAAGGGATTACAGCTCTTTGCCAGCAAGAGAACAAAGCTGGATGGAGAATGAGTTTGACAAACTGACAGAAGCAGGCTTCAAAAGGTAGGTAATAACAAACTTCTCTGAGCTAAAGGAGCATGTTCTAACCCAATGCAAGCAAACTAAGAACCTTGAAAAAAGTTCAGACAAAATGCTAATAAGAATAAACAACTTAGAGAAGAACATAATAAACAACGTGATAGAGCTGAAAAACACAGCACAAAAACTTGGTGAAGCATATACAAGTTTCAATAGCTGAATTGATCAAATGGAACAAAGGATATCAGAGATTGAAGATCAACTCCATAAAATAAAATGAGAAGACAAGATTAGAGAAAAAAGAGTGAAAAGAAATGAACAAAGCCTCCAAGAAATATGAGATTACATAAAAAGACCAAATCTACATTTGATGGTTGTACCTGAAAGTAAAGGGGAGAATGAAACCAAGTTGGAAAACACTCTTCAGGATATTATCCAGGAGAACTTCCCCAACCTAGCAAGGTATGCCAACATTTAAATTCAGGAAATATAGAGAACACCACAAAAATATTCCTCAAGAAGAACAACCCCAAGGCACATAATTGTCAGATTCACCAAGGTTGAAATGAAGGAAAAAATGCTAAGGGCAGCCACAGAGAAAGGTCACGTTACCACAAAGGGAAACCCATCAGACTAACAGTGGATCTCTTGGCAGAAACCCTGCAAGCCAGAAGAGAGTGGGGGCTAATGTTCAACATTCTTAAAGAAAAGAATTTTCAATCCAGAATTTCATATCCAGCCAACCTAAACTTCATAAGCGAAGGAGAAATAAAATCCTTTATTAACAAGCAAATACTGGGAGATTTTGTCACCATCAGGCCTCCCCTACAAGAGCTCCTAAAGGAAGCACTAAGCATGGAAAAGAACAACCAGTACCAGCCACTGCAAAAACATACCAAATTGTATTGACGCTAGGAAGAAACTGAAACAACTAACAGACAAAATAACCAGCTAGCATCATAATGGCAGGATCAAATTCACAAATAACAATGTAAACCTAAATGTAAATGGGCTAAATGCCCCAAATAAAAGACACAGACTGGCAAATTTGATAGTGAAGACCTATCAGTGTTCTGTATTCAGTAGACCCATCTCATGTGCAAAGACACATATACACTCAAAATAAAGATATGGAGGAATATTTACCAAGAAAATGGAGAACAAAAAAAAGCAGAGGTTGCAATCCTAGTCTCAGATAAAACAGATTTTAAACCAAGAAAGATCAAAAGAGACAAAGAAAGGCATTACATAATGGGAAAGGGATCAATGCAAGGAGAAGAGCTAACTATCCTAAATACATATGCACCCAATGCAGGAGCACCCAGGTTCATAAAACTAGTTCTTAGAGACCTACAAAGAGACTTCAACTCCCACACAATAATGGTGAGAGACTTTAACACTCCACTGTCAATACTAAACAGATCAATGAGACAGAAAATTAACAAGGATATCTAGGACTTGAACTCAGCTCTGGACCAAGCAGACCTAATAGACATCTACAGAACTCTCCACCCCAAATCCACAGAATACACATTCTTGTCAGCACCACATTGCACCTATTCTAAAATTGACCACATAATTGGAAGTAAAACACTCCTCAGCAAATGCAAAAGAATGGAAATCATAACAAATAGTCTCTCAGACCACAATGCAATCAAATTAGAACTCAGGACAAAGAAACTCCCTCAAAACTGCACAACTACATGGAAACTGAACAACCTGCTCCTGAATGACTACTGGATAAATCAGAAATGAAGGCAAAAATAAAGATGTTCTTTGAAACCAATGAGAACAAAGACACAATGTATCAGAAGCTCTGGGACACATTTAAAGTTGTGTGTAGAGGGTGTAAAAGGAAATTTATAGCACTAACTGCCCAAAAGGGAAAGCAAGAAAAATCTAAAACTGACACCCTAACGTTAAAATTAAAAGAACTAGAGAAGCAAGAACAAACAAATACAAAAGCTGGCAGAAGATAAGAAATAACTAAAATCAGAGCAGAACTGAAGGAGATAAACAAAGAACCCTTAAAAAAATCAATGAATCCAGTAGCTGGTTTTTCAAAAAGATCAACAAACTAGATAGACTGCTAGCCAGACTAACAAAGAAAAGAGAGAAGAATCAAATAGATGCAGTAAGAAATGATAAAGGCAATATCACCGCCAATCCCGTAGAAATATAAACTACCACCAGAGAATACTATAAACACCTCTATGCAAATAAAACAGAAAATCTAGAAGAAATGGATAAATTCCTGGATACTTACATTCTCCCAAGACTAAACCAGGAAGAAGTGGAATCCCTGAATAGGCCAATAACAAGGTCTGAAATTGAGGTAGCAATTAATAGCCTACCAAGCAAAAAAAAAAAAAGTCCAGGACCAGATGGGTTCACAGCTGAATTCTACCAGAGGTACAAAGAGGAGCTGGTACCATTCCTTCTGAAACTTTTCAAAACAAGAGAAAAAGGAGGGAATCCTCCCTAACTCATTTTATGAGGCCAACATCATCCTGATACCCAAACCTGGCAGAGACACAACTAAAACAGAAAATTTCAGGCCAATATCCATGATGAACATCAATGTGGAAATCCTCAATAAAATAGTGGCAAACCAAATCCAATAGCACATCAAGCTTATCCATCATGATCAAGTTGGCTTCGTCCCTGGGATGCAAGGCTGGTTCAACATATGCAAATTAATAAACGTAATCCATCACATAAACAGAACCAAAGACAAAAATCACATGATTATCTCAATAGATGCAGAGAAGGCCTTTGACAAAATTCAACAATGCTTCATGCTGAAAACTCTCAATAAACTAAGTATTGATGAAATGTATCTCAAAATAATAAGAGCTACTTATGACAAACCCATAACCAATATCATACTGAATGGGCAAAAACTGGAAGCATTCCCTTTGAAAACCAGCACAAGATAAGGATGCTCTCTTACCACTCCTTTTCAACATAGTATTGGAAATTCTGGCCAGGGAAATCAGGCAAGAGAAAGAAATAAAGGGTATTCAAATAGGTAAAGAAGACATCAAATCGTCTCTATTTGCAGATGACATGATTGTATATTTAGAAGACCTCATCATCTCAGCCCAAAATCTCCTTAAGCTGATAAGCACCTTTGGCAAAGTCTCAGGATACAAAAGCAAAGTGCAAAAATCACAAACATTCCTATATACCAATAACAGACAAATGGAGAGCCAAATAATGAGTGAACTTCCATTCATAATTGCTACAAAAAGAATTAATACCTAGGAATACAACTCATAAGGAACGTGAAGGATCTCTTCAAGGAGAACTAAAAACCACTGCTCAAGGAAATAAGAGAGGACACAAACAGATGGAAGAACATTCCATGCTCATGGTTAGAAAGAATCAATATTGTGAAAATGGCCATACTGCCCAAAGTAGTCTATAGATTCAATGCTATCCCCATCAAACTACCATTGAGTTTCTTCATAGAATTTGGAAAAACCACCTTAAATTTCATATGGAACCAAAAAAGCCTGCATAGCCAACACAATTCTAAGCAAAAACAAACAAACAAACAAAACACACAGACACACACAGACACACAGACACACATACACACAGACACACACACACAAAACAAAGCTGGAAGCATCATGCTACTTGACTTCAAACTGTATTACAAGGCTCCAGTAACAAAAACAGCATTGTACTGGTACCAAAACAGAAATGTAGACCAATGGACCAGAACAGGGGCCTCAAAAGTAATGCCACATACCTACAACCACTTGATCTTTGACAAACCTGACAAAAACAAGCAATGGAGAAAGGATTCCCTATTTAATAAATGGTGTTGGGAAAACCGGCTAGCCACATGCAGAAAGCTGAAACTGGATCCCTTCCTGACACCTTATATAAAAATTAACTCAAGATGGATTAAAGATTTAAACGTAAGACCTAAAACAATAAAAACCCTAGAAGAAAACCTAGGCAATACCATTCAGGACATACAGATGGGAAAAGACTTCATGACTAAAACACCAAAAGCAATGGCAACAAAAGCCAAAATTGACAAGTGGGATCTAATTAAACTAAAGAGCTTCTGCACAGCAAAAGAAACAATCATTAGAGTGAACAGGCAACCTACACAATGGAAGAAAATTTTTGCAATCTATCCATCTGACAAAGGGCTAATATCCAGAATCTACAAAGAACTTAAACAAATTTACAGGAAAAAAACGAACAACCTAATCAAAAAGTGAACGAAGGATATGAACAGACGCTTTTCAAAAGGAGACATTTATGTAGCCAACAAATCTGTGAAAAAAAGCTCATCATCAGTAGTCATTACAGAAATGCAAATTAAAACCACATTGAGATACCATCTCACACCAATTAGAATGGCAATCATTAAAGTCAGTAGACAACAGGTGCTGGAGAGGATGTGGAGAAATAGGAACACTTTTACACTGTTGGTGGGAGTGTAAATTAGTTCAACCATTGTGGAAGACAGTGTGGCAATTCCTCAAGATCTAGAACCAGAAATACCATTTGAGCCA
>CAUYLG010069890.1:0-20748 GCA_963573385.1 Cacajao melanocephalus
TAAAGGGTGTCTACAAAAATCCCTCAAGTTGGCATCAAAGTTAATAGTAAAAGGCTAAATGGTTGTTCAAGACCAGCTTGTCCAACATGGTGAAACTCTGTCTCTACTAAAAATACAAAAATTAGCTGGGCGTGGTGGTGCATGCCTGTAATCCCAGCTACTCAGGAGGCTGAGGCACAAGAATCGCTTGAACCTAGGAGGTGGAGGTTGTGGTGCCAAGATCGTGCCACTCTACTCCAGCCTGGGTGACAGAGTGAGACCCAGTCTCAAAATAAAATAAGTTATAGTATAGTTTTACAATGTAACACTCAGGCAATTGACATGAATGAATTACAGGTACATGCACCAAAATGAATCTCAAAAACATTGGTTTGAATGGAAAAAAAATCAGAAATATCCATAAAGTATGATTTTATGTAGATAAGGTTCAAAATACTATCTCCCAGGCAGGATACCATGATCATTTATGAGCATGAGCTCTGGAAGACAGTTGCCTATATTTACATTCTGGCATTTTCTAGTTTAGTCTTCAACTCCTTGTACCGCAATTCCCTTATCTGTACAAGGAGGGTACTAGTTCATTTTAAGATGTGTCAACCTGGGGTAGCACCCAGAAAGGAACAGTAAATGTTAGACATTGCTATTATTCTCTAATCCGCTAGGGGGCGCCCCAGCGGCACCAAGACAGCAGGGCAGGCCCCATGGTGATACCGGCTCTGCCAGCAGAAATCCCAACTGTCATCATGGAAGCTTGTAAACCACCGTGGAAAAGGAGGGGAACCAAGATTCTGGAACCCCAGTGACAATTTGGTCCAAAATACCAGTTGACATTTTTAGCCAAGTCCATGATTGTTCTGAAAAACCAGAATCATAAGAAAAAAATCAATGTAAGTCCAACTTCAAGCAAGATAAGAACTACACACAAGCTATTTCTGATTTCTTTTTCCCCAAGGCATGGATTTTGCAGCTGGTAGTCATTTCCTTGACCCTTTTCCCCCTGTCTCTCAATTGATTGTTTATTGGCACCTTCCTCAAAGAATAGGACAAAAGGAAAAAGATATAAAATAGAGATTCAATCGACCCTTGCATCTGAGAGTTAGTCATTTATTAAACTCCAGATGTGGCGTGGTAGGGCTAAAATGTCATCATGCTAAAATAATTATTGGAGAATTGAGATTTTTTTTCAGGTATTCACATGGTGGTCTATTTTATCTGGCTTCTTATCAACTGGTTTTTATAGTTTGATTACTGAACTGTCAGTTTGGGGAATAAAGTGATTTTTTTTTTTTTTTGAGATGGAGTTTCACTCTTGTCATCCAGGCTGGAGTGCAATGGCATGATCTTGGCTCACTGCAACCTCTGCCTCCTGGGTTCAAGTGATTCTCCTGCCTCAGCCTCCCGAGTAGCTGGGATTACAGGTGCCTACCACCATGCCCAGCTAAGTTTTGTATTTTAGTAGACACAGAGTTTCACCATGTTGTCCAGGCTGGCCTTGAACTCCTGACCCTCAGGTGATCCACCTGCCTTGGCCTCCCAAATTGCTGGGATTACAGGCGTGAGCCACTGCGCCTGGCATAAAGTGATTTCTAGTTTTGATATTTTTGGAGTTATTATTTAAGGTTTACTCTACTTTCCAATGGAAGGCTAATAATGATCAGTAGAAAAGAGTGAAAATTAACATCCAAAATGAACTGTGATCTCTAATGCATTGGGAAAATTCCACATTGTTTTCACTAGCATTTTATCTTAACCCTACATACAGAAGGCTATTATACTATTACAATGTGTTGCTTACTACTTACCCTCTTATTTCCACCTGCGCCACAGCAGTGATGTTGATTTGCAGGCTCACAGAATTGCTGTCTGGATTGTCCTTGTTGGAACTAAAACACAGGGACATGTGATTTCAATATATTTGCTCAGATATATTATTACAATATATGTTCATAAAAAACATTCTGTATATCACAGAAGCAACACACATCACTAACCTGATCCTTGAGAAAACAAGTGTATTCATTCTCCAAAATCATAACCATTTGTAGAGAGAAATGCTAAAATCTTTCATGATCAACTGTAATGTGACAACTTTCCATGAAGAGATGCTTTCATGGAAAGTGTCTGGAAATACAATAGATATCTAGAGAAACTAACACTTTTTTAAATGAATGAACTAAAAAGGCACTGAACTGAGTTCATTTTTGCAGCTTCTACTTTGGACAAATTCCTTACATCTCTGTGCATATCATGTTCATTGCCCATCAAATAGGAAGTGACAGCTTAGCCAACTCCTGATTTTCCTTGCTAATAAAGAGGAGAACTGGCATGAATAACGCAGAGAAACACATAATCGAAACAACATTTGTGTTTGGCTCGGGGATGCATCATACCATACATTGGCTTGGCAGCAATTTCATCTTCCTTATGGTTTATTTCTTAAGTTAGTATTAAAATAAGCTTACATTCACTGCATACTCACCAGCCGACTAGGACAAGGAGTTGGAGGGTGTTTTAAAAGACTGGTTTAAATAACACACTTTTCATTATCCACAATACCCTGAACATATAAATAGACCCAAGGAAGTTGGACAGTTCATAAACAGCCAATTAGGAGATGAGGTGGATATTTACAAAACGCATCAAGAATCTCTAGAAAGTATGTGTTTAACAATACTTCTTTGAACAGTGGCAAAATTAGTTTTTAAGTTTGCTGGGCTTTTTTTTTTTCCTCTCCAGCAAATATAATTAGATATGAAACAACTTTTAAAAATGCATGTGTTTCAAAATGCATGTGCTGTAAGGAAAATAAAACATACTTCACAAAGAGGCTCAACCAGTAACTGAGTTTTAGAGGCAGCTTCCATCTGCATTTTATATTCCTATTATGCTTTCATTGAAGTCACTAAAAACTTAGCAAACTGAGACACGGTCACATCACCACTAACAGGTCATGTTTATATTCAGGTGTCATTAGGAAGAGAAGGCATCCTTTTTTTCATGATGAAATCTCACCCAGATTCAATGGGCAAGCTCTAGCACCAATAGGATGGTAATGGGGTAGGTTCTGACCAGCTTTTGAAGCTTTCCAAATGCGAGACCTGGAAAGGATATGATAAAACTGCTTTAAAAGCCAGAGGAGGCAGATTTGTTCCCATGATGCTTTTGAAAAGTTCTGGCCAATTATATATACTGATAAGACAACTTAAACTGCAACCACACATAAAAGATATAAACAGGCAAATGTCAGGCTCATTTCCTGGAATGGAGCATCACCACTAAGCCTGTGACTGAGCTAAAGGGACTTGTTCACCAGAGGCTGAACCCCAGTTTCCAGACCATTTTGTTAAGATCACATCTGGGGAGGATCAGTCAACTAAAAGATGTGTGTGTGTATGTGTTTTTAAGGCAATATTCTGAATTCTACCCACTAAGAAGTAATTCAGTAATTGTATTTGTTGTAGACTTTATGGTTCCAAATACATTATGAGTAATTCTTTAGTTTGGAAATTTAAATATAGTTGTGCCACAGATGAACTGGACCTTTTTCTATTTCCAGTTCACTACTTCTTTGCAGCCATGGAAATTACAGTTATGAATAAGCAAAGTTTCATTTAAGTTACTGCACAATTCTATTGAATTTTGTTCCCAAGTGGTTTAAGTAACATACTTTTCACTACCCACAATACCCTGAATATGTAAATAGACATTGAATATTGAAAGCATCATTGAACACAAGTCTAACACAAGGCTTTTCAAGGCTGTTTTGGAACGCAGCAAGAACAAACAGCCAATACTGAATCCAGACCTTCTGGTCAGCTAATCATCTTCTGTCACACAGACTTGCTGTGACACTTGCTACTGCCTACCAGTGGTGTCAGCAAAATCTCCTGGTAAGAAGGGAACCAGGCTTGATAAATAACTTAGATGCTACCCTGACCTCTTTCCTGAAAGGAAAGCTCCCTCACTAATACCACTGCTACATCCAAACAAGCCATCCATCACTGCCAGGGAAGCTGAAATATTTAAACTGTTGGTGCTGGTTCTATACAAGAAATGATGAATTTCCTCTTTACAACTGCACCCTATGTTACATACTATGGATCACTTTATTACTGTGTGGCTATGTTCTTTTTCCTTACTATCTCCTATTTCCTATTTTCTAACATTCCCTCTATGCCTTCTGTGGTCTTCGGAATGTCAGCAAAGATAACACAGTGTTCGTCTCGCCATTACTAAGGAAGCAACTCTGAGGATGGTCACAAAGACCTGTTTGTATGTGGCAGTTGCAATCTGAGACACGTTGTACACAAGGAGGAAAATGTTTACTTCGCATAGAGTGAGGGCATGGAGAGAACGCTTAAGGCAAATATTTGGTAACAGGAAATATTTTAAGTTTATTAACATATAAAGCCCATTTCTTTTTTGACTTCTATTTGTGAAAAAGAGATTCATTAAATGCAGGTCATGGCAGTCAATATATGGTTTGTAAGAGTTTAGACTTTGGAACATTTGGTTTAATTTATTTTTGGTTTAAACATATTTAAACCAAATGCAAAACCATCCATCTACATCCTTATTTTCAGCTTTGGAGTCAGCCAGCAAAGCATGCGGATAAACGCTCACCTCTCAAATACCCTAGTATTTGAGTACTTATAGTGTTTTGACAGTTTTTACAGTGTACACTGTAAAACTTAAATGCTAATTTTTTTTTTTTTTTTTTTTTTTAGACAAGGTCTTGCTCTATCACCCCAGATTGGGGTACAGTGGTACAATCTTGGCTCACTGCAACCTCTGCCTCCTAGGTTCAAGCTATTCCCCTGCCTCAGCCTCTGGAGTAGCTAGGACTTCAGGTGCATGCCACCACAAAATGCTGGGATTATAGGCATAAGCCACCACAAAATGCTGGGATTATAGGCATGAGCCACTACGTCTGGCCTCAAACAGTGTATTCTTGTTTTTATATCTATAATTTATGTTTTGGGAATTTAATGGTGTATGTATATTCCAGTTGTTTCTGCATTTCTGCATTTTTATATTTTTTAGAGTAATGTTAAAATAGCCACGAGTAGAAATGGAATGTAATCATTCATGACCCATTATTTTACATGAAGGAGAAGTTAAAAAAGTGGCCATTACTATTTTACAGCAAATTCAGCACTTCATTACTGAATTCATTATTTAGGGAAGGCATCTAGAACACCATCTAGTGTTTTTTTGTTTTGTTTGTTTTTTTGAGACAGAGTCTCACTCTGTTGCCTGGGCTGGAGTGCAATGGTGCTATCTTGGCTCCCTGCAACCTCCACCTCCTGGGTTCAAGCCATTCTCCTGCCTCAGCCTCCAGAGTAGCTGGGATTACAGGAACCCACCAAAACACCTGACTAATTTTTTGTATTTTTAATAGAGATGGGGTTTCACCATGTTAGCCAGGCTGATCTAGAACTCCTGACCTCAGGGGCAATCTGCCCACCCTGGCCTCCCAAAGTGCTGGGATTTCTTTTGCTTCTTAAATGAACTACTAACTGCATCCATTCTCTTTTGTAACTTCAACCAAGAGTGAGGAGGAAATATCAATGAATTTGCTTTGTACGTTTGTACCAGACTTCCTTTCTATATAAAGGTTGTGTATTTTATGAAAGATGTCTTTTCCCAGATGACACAAAGCTTCATGTCACTGGAGGATCAATGGCACAGACAATGATAGAGAGGAATAGAAACTTCAGGTTACTATCTGGAGGGATGGTGGTTCTTTGCCATGACATGTTTTTTTGTCTTTGTTTTTAAGATACTTAGAAATATCAACAAAAGATTTCCAAAATAAAAATATTTAGGACTACCTGAACATTTAATATATTTTTATAGATAGAAAGAAATGATTTAATATGCTTTTGGTAAAATGAAGGAATATTGCAGAAGAATTCTCTCCATCTGTATCCCATCACTAAACTGTATCCAAATTTAAAAAGCCTAAAATTCAGCAGAAAATGTTTGAGTTAAATTCAAGAAAGATTTCATTAAGCTCGGAAATGAACACCTAAGGTAAGCTAAGGAAACCTTTCTCCGTAGAAATCTATCACAAAGTTTGGCCTGGGAGAGTGATTTGTGACACAGATTGCAGATTTTTAAAATCTGCTACATTTTTACAGAGTTTATATATTTTTTAAAAAATCCTAAACCTTTTATTGAAATATCTATTAAAAGGCAACCCATTGCACAGAGTAATTATTCTAAAAGTTATCATACTCTAATGATACTTCTTGCAAGATATTAAAATAAACTTAGAGATTAACCATCTTGCACACTAGTATTTGAGACCCAAATTGTGGATACGGACTTCATAGACATTTTAATACTTAGAGCAAGGGCTCACCATGCCAGGCAAGGTATAAATAAATACGGAAGGCCCGCATGTCTCATTTACATCTGTGTTTTCAAACTTTTTAAACTGGAGACCACAAAAAATACATACCTCTCGCTGGACGTCTTACTATACATATTTATACTTACATGTATAGTATAAATATAAAATATTTATAACATTTCATGAATTGTATTAATATATATTATATTGTATGTTACTTTCCATTCAATTTCCTTTTAATATTGGTCTAGAGACATTAAACTGATTCCATTACCCAGCTAATGGGTTGAAGTCCACAGCTGGGAAGACTTTCTACGGGTCTTCCTGTTCATGAAATATTATTTTCAGCCACGAAGGAGCAAATGGAATAGGTGGTAAGAGGGTAAAATTACAGATGAATTCTAGAATGGCGTCAGCCTTAGAAAAGAGAGGCAGCTACCTATATGGCTCAGCCTATCATTGCTAGAAAAGGGTTTGCCCTCAAAATAGAGTATCTCACCTGCATCCTGCCACAGTACTCACAGGTAAGCCATCAAACATTCAGTCTTGAAAACTGAAGAGACTTCAGCATTGCAAATGTAAAATCTATGCTTTTTTTGCACAGATTTTGTTCTCAGGGACTAGGTGACATCCAGCTGAGAGTATAGGAGTTAGGGTGGGGGAGGGTATGTGCTTTGGAATGAGGAAAAGCAAGAGTAAAGCAGGTGGGCGGGTGCCCAGGACAAAATTTTGCTATCTCATAACTTGGTCTACATAATTCAATCTTTTTCAAAACCCCTAAAATGTTGAAATAATGGAAATAATGGAGAAAAACAAAGAAGAAATGGGCCGTGAAAGTCTGGGTGCTAATTTAAGAAGAGCTTTTAAGGTGAATGACCCTGACAAATGGCATCATTTCACTGTGGATCTCTTTTCTGTTGAGTTCTGTCAATAACATAGGCAGGTAAAGGTCTAACCTTCTGATTTGGAGATCGAAGTTAATGCTCATGTTTCTTTTCTCAAGACGCGGAACTGCAAATCGGAGGCCCAGAGAATACTAAAAAATAAAATAAAATCACACAGGACACAAAGTTATTACATGAGAGTAGCTTGTACACAACATAAAAATATTTTGTAAGTCATTCCTGCAAAACGCCACCCTGGATCACTGTGACTCTCTTTTGTTCTGCTTCTACCCCAGGTGGCTGAGAGCTGAGAGAAGTCATGTAAAGAACTGCAGGGCTCAGAAGATTCAGGTCACGCTACAGGTTTGTTCTCTCTCTCTCTGTTTAGTCCTGTACTGCCTTTTCCCCTGCCACCTTTTTGTGTGTTAAACTGAAAACAATCCAAATCTATGAGAAGAAACTGATTGACTGATTGATGAGACAGGGTCTTACTCTGTCACCCAGGCTGGACTGCAGTAATGCAAACATGGTTCACTGCAGCCTCAACTTCCCAGGCTCAAATGATCCTCCTTCCTTAGCCTCCCAAGTAGCTGGGACCACAGGTGCACACCACCACGCCTGGTTAACATTCTTGTTATTTGTAGAGACAGAATCTAGTCTGTTCTTGAGCTCCTGGTTTCATGCAATTCTCGTGCCTCAGCCTCCCAAAGTGCTGGGATTACAAGCGTGAAGCACCACCCCTGGCCAGAAATTGACTTAGAAAACTATGATGCTTCTATTTGATGGACATTTCTATAGTCATTGAAATTATAGCTGTGAAGTCAATGCAACAATATGGAAAATGCTTCTAATGCAGTAACAATCAACAATGAATGAGGGTTACAATGTTTACGTGCAATGTATCTCAGCTAGGGGTTTAAAAGTCTACAAATTGAAAATTCATCTACAGTACAGGAGTGCAGACGTACTGCAGGAAAATGTTTCAGAATAAAATGTTCTAGTTGAGGTTACAGTTATACGGATTATTTTCTCCTTTTTAATTTTTCTAAATTTTTAAAACTGTTTTTATCATTTTTATAACCTGGAAATAGATAAAAACATGGGGAAAATAAATCCAATGATGATATAAATAAGGAAGTAAAAATAATAGTTAACACATCTGTAATATTATGTTACTTTCTCTTCCAAGCACTGTACTATGCCTTATACACATGATCTCACGTAGGCCCAAAAAGCACTCTGAGGTAGGAGCTGTTATTGATGACATTATGCAATTGAGCAGCAACCTGAGGATTAGAGAGATGAAGTACCTTGCTCCAGGTGGAGTGCAAATGAACCACAGAGCTAGAATTGACATCTCTGCAAGCCGATTTTCAAATCTGTCATCACAGCCACTACAGTAGCAGAATCAAACCATGAACAAAATGTCATATTCATATGAATCAGTCACAATATGAACTAACAATCATCTCTTTTGTCATAAATCAGCAGCAGCCATTCACCAGTCCTTACTGAATGTGCTTCGGGCCATGTACTGTCCTAGCAGCTTTACATTTGTCCCATCATTCATTGCTCCAAACAGTACTACAGGTAGGTGTTTTCCCATTTCAATGTGACTTGCTCAAAGTATCATAGCTGATAAAAGGTATAGCTGGTATTTAAACTCAGATGTATCTTAATAATAAGCCACTATGCAAGGATAATTTTTTTTTTTTTTTGAAACAGAGTCTTGCTCTGTCACCCAGGCTGGAGTGCAGTGGCACGATCTCAGCCCACTGCAACCGCCGCCTCCCAGGTTCAAGCAGTTCTCCTGCCTGAGCCTCCTGAGTAGCTGGAATTACAGGAATGTGCCACCATGCCCAGCTAATTTTTGTATTTTTAGTAGAAAGGTTTCACCGTGTTGGTCAGGCTGGTCTCCTACTCCTGACTGCCTTGGCCTCCCAAAGTGCTGGAATTACAGGTGTGAGCCACAGTGTCTGGCTGGATGAAATGTTTAATGATTCCAAAGGAACCATTTTCTATTAGGTGTCTGCACATGCTCTTCTCTTTTCTTTAGAAGCCGTTTGGCGTTTTCTTGCCTTTTCTACTTGAAGAACCTCTAACTCATGCCTCAAAGCTCAGGACAGGGGACGTCTCCTGCAATACATCCTGTAATTCTATGGGCTGGGTCAGGCAGAATTGTTCTCATTTGTATTCTCTGCATCTTTTTTACCACTCTTCCACCACTCAACTTATGACACTACTAATTTTGAGTTTCTTATTGAATGAAGATGGTATGTTTTTATCGTTATATTGCCAGACTCTAACTTGGAACCTGGCATATAGAAGCAGTGCAATAAAAATTGCCAAAAGAATGATGAGAGTGGCTGGCCACGGTGGCTCATGCCTGTAATCCCAGCACTTTGGGAGTCTGAGGCGGGTAGATCACAAGGTCAGGAGATTGAGACCATCCTGGCCAACATGGTGAAACCCCATCTCTACTAAAACTAAAAAAAAATTAGCTGGATGTGGTGACGCGTGCCTGTAATCTCAGCTACTTGGGAGGCTGAGGCAGGACAATTGCTGGAACCTGAGAGGCAGAAGTTGCAGTGAGCCGAGATCACACCACCGCACTCCAGCCTGGGAACAGAGTTAGATGAGAGTGTGTTCTTGTTTGCTCATTTCCAGTGATAGGAATCTTATTGTATTGCAATAGAGGCTACCTAATGTTGGTTTTCCTTATAGAACAATCAGCATGGGATGATGAAGACCCAACGAAGGTGTAACAATTTCATGCTGGTAAGAGGCGCATGTGTCCTTAACTACTACCAAATACCAGATCTCATGGCATTGATTTTAAAGTGCTTTCATTGACCCCATCATTTTTTTAAAAAATCTTCCCGTGAGAAAATTTGCAACCTGTTATGAATTTTATTGGTGTATAAATGTCTTATATTACTATAGCTACTCTATGAAAATGACTTCACTATTCAAAAATCAGAAGCAAAGCTTCTGAAGACTACTTTGTATATTTTGTTAAGTTAAAATACAAAGTCACTTGAAAATGATTTTTAAAAGATACTAGATAGAACTCAACATTCCTAGCAATTTATGATGCTTTTAAAACCTTTAGCACTGCTTTTACATTTGGAATTTTACCACAACCCACTGAGAGTATTCTTTTTAAAGTACAAAGTGAAGAAGAAAATAAATCAAAGTGTTTTATAACAAAACAGAATGCAATAAAATTTGATGTGTTTAAGGGCATTAAAGAATGAGATAAGAAAGCTATTAGGTTTCTTCTACTATGGCCCTCAGAGATAAATGAACATAAACAATTTACTTCCCTGACTTCTAAGGATTATTTGCTGGTAAAATGAATTGGCATCCTTTCACAGAAACACATTTGTGGTTAAGACCACACTGCAATTTTCCCTCCACTTTTAAGGATACTGGTGGCCAGTTTTGTTCCAAGATTACCCTTAGATGGCCTCTGGTCTAGATGTAACACTTCTAATATTGAAAAAGGAATGAGTGACCAGTCACCTACAGATGTTAACACTATTCTACCACATCCATTCATTTCTCTTTTGCCTTAGGTAACTCTCTTCATATTAAATAAGGTGGTTGGATTTTTCTCAAAAACTAGCAAAACGACTCATTAGCTTCTAGATAAAAGGACTATTATAGTGAAAAATGTTCTAATATCTCAATGTAGATATCCCATGCTCTTTTTCATGGCTTCATTTTAAAGTCTCATCTGTTATTCATTAGTTTTTATCCAAGGACTTTTCACCATGTTGCAGACCATATAGAACACAGGCTTTGCGGTAAGGCTTGGTTTGAATCTTGGTTCTAACCTTTACCCTCTGTGAGGCTTTGCTCAATTCATTTGACTTCTCTGAGCTTCAGTTTTCTCATCCATAATATAAAGAAAATACTTGACATATAGACTTGTTTTGAAAATTCAATAAAATAACATAAAAAAGCTCCCCTCCTCCCAGTGATGAATTTATAACCTAGAGGACAATCAATCCATGGTAACCAACGAAAAAATCTGTTATAGGAATGTACTTGTCATTTAAATATTTATTTTTGCCCCAAGAAGTAAGTTTACTATAGTTTCAGCACATTTTTGAATACCCAAGATCAATGCAACATTACAGCATAAAAGAGCAAAAATATCATTCTAGCACAATAGTCTAACTTGAGAAAAGTTTCAAATGCTCAAGTAAATGTATGAAATATCAGGCTAAAAGGTTTATTAATTGAAAGACTTATTAGCATCTTTAAAATGCAAATACATAACTGAATCTCCCAAAGAACATGACATTCAACAGTAACCATATAATTCCCTTTTAAAGGCTGCTCTCAAGGGACTAGCACTCTTTGGAATACACTTTGGGAGGTTGTTTTAATACAAACCTACATAATTACGATTTTCTGTGAAGTTTCTTTGAAACAGGCTATTTCATTGGCAATAATAAACATCTAATTTTGAATAGAAGAATATGTATGTTCAACTTATGTTGTTAGTACTTTCAGAGTTCAGAATTTTTTTTTCTGATGTTACTTCATAAAATAATTGCTACTGTAATGTCTATTACAAGTTACCATATGTATACTTAACTGTAATTGGATAAAATTAATTTATTGTCTGAAAGTAATCCCGAATGAAAAGTTCCTAAATCTGGAAACAAAAAGGAGAAATCCAAAAAAAAGGAGGAGGAGGAGGAGGAGGAGGGGAGGAGGGGAGGAAGGGAGAAGGAGGAGAAGAACAAAGAACTATTTTTTCTCATGCACATTGGAGATCATTATTAATCTTTATTTTTTCCCCTTGCTATAAAACTACAGTTTTCTTTATTATTCTTCAAGTAAAATAATGGAGAATATAGACTTGGTGAAGCTGATTCAAAAACTGGATTATGACAGTATTTTAATTTCAAAATACTGTGAATGATATTCATACAGGAGGTATATTTGAAATGAAAGTTAATTTAATTACCACTGCTAAAATCTTTGTTTTATTTTGGTTATTTTTAAAGTCTTCTACTTACATTGCATTTCTTTTTGAATTCAAAGAAAAATATTTAAAGAAAATATCTGTAGTGAAAACAAAGTCTGCTTAGATTTGTTGCAACTAAAAGACACACAAGAGTAATGTCTAAAGAGAAAGCATAGAAGAGCATGCATCTTCCTGTGCCTAGCCTGAGACGATTTGTTCTGTGTAGGTTATAATGTGAAATCCCACTACTCTGGCAATTTCCTGCATAATCTGTTGTTGCTACTAGATGCTGAGTTGCTGAGTGGTAACTGGAGAGCTTTCCATTTGTTCCCTGTAAAATCCAGTTAGTAAGAAATCAGTCTATATTTCTGGTTTTCTCTTACATTTGTTCCAGACACCATAGGGTTCCCAAGGTCACACACCACCATCCTGGTTACATTTTCCATCTTGTACTCACAGCTCAGTGGTCGAAATCCCTACAATGGGAAAGAACAGGGGGGTTAGGTGGCAGAATAAATGACATCCTGACACAAAAGCCATGCTCGGGGCCTGGGAGCTCCCCTGCATTTCAAACGCCCATGAGGGCAACGGTGCACAAAAAGTGATTGATGACCCCTAACTCAGAAGAGAAAGTGGAGAGAGAAAAGTAAAAGTTAAATTTTAGAAGGAAATGTATTGGGTGAGTAAGCATATTTATTGTATTTCATTAAGGAAGGCAATGCATAATATAGTATTTATATAGTTTGGACATTAGCTTCACTAATGTTAATGTGAAACTCAGGGCATGAAAAACACAAATTATTAAACATGAGTAAATAAACTGATTCTTATGTAAGCCTTGCAGAAACAAAATGGCCATAATATGTATAGATTATCGTAAGATTCAATGACCATTTGCCAGAGAACTGCCTGGAACACAATTTCTGTACACCATGGTCCCTTTTTGAGATCATGCAATCAACACTGTTCAGTCCTTCAATATTTCAGGTGTAAAGAGAACACTTCTATGTTTAGCAGTACTTCCTATTTCCTTTCCTCCCCCTATATCCTATTCCAAGTAGAGTTCATATGAACTGAAGTTTGAAGAGGTTCTTGGATCTATACACTGGAGAAATTCTCAAGGTTGAGCAGATGAGAGAGGAAATACAGCTTTGTTTTGGAACTGTTGCCTTTAGTTCCCAGCTCCTCTTCATTTCCACATGCTATTCCCAGCTGCTAAGAAACCCACCCCCGATTCCCTACCCTATTCTCTTTCCATACCTCAAACCCTATGATACCATTCTGCGTTTGGCCATAGCTACTTACGCTTTTCCATTATTTCACTCTAACTTGTTATGTGCCACTGATATATTACCTGTCACCCTTGTTCCCAAAGATAAGCTTGCAATATGAGGGCTTTCATAAAGGAGCAAATTTTGGGGGAATTTCTGTCCCTGTGATAGGTTCGGAAGAGGGTTCCCAATATACTGACCATTTATCCATCTGTTAGCTCTATTGAAATTTTATTTTATTTTTTGGACCTTTTTTGTTATCTACTGAAATTTTAAATAAGAAAGTAAAGTTTCAGAAATGATCCTCCATTCCCTTCTATTTTATTAACAAAAGCCAAAACCAAAGCAAAAAACACCAAACATTTCCCCAGACATCTAGCTAAAGCATTCTGTAGGTAAATCACACACTTTGAGAATACAAGCTTCAAGAAGGCAGAGGTTTTTGAGTCTGTTCTAGTACCAATGCCTAGAGCAGTCTTGGATACAAAGTAATTCATGGTTCAGGAACAACAGAGTAGACAGTTGACGCTTTCTCCTAAAAGAGAAGGCTACAATGAAAGAGGCAAGTATGCAACTAAGTCTAAAATCCTGCTCCTAGAATCACCCAGACAGACAGACACATGGAAAGATCTGTCCTAATTATTGAGAAAGGAATAGATCACTGATATTTGGAGGCACAATTTAATACATCGTCTCTCCAAATATCCTTAATGACAGTTACTTTCATTGAATGAGCTAAGAAACGTCTTTTCAAAAAGGTGGTAATATTCTTCTTCTCAAAGATAGGTTAGTATGTATTCAGCTTCTTAAGGATCCATAACAAACCCCTAATCATACAGAGATGGTTTGTGTTGGGATTATTAAGTCAATCATGAAAACAGAAAAAACAAAACCCAGAAAAAGCTTTCATAAGTGCTCATATGTCCCTTGAATGTAATTCAAGAATTTAGTTTCTATAGTAAATATATATTTTTAAATCTCACCTAAAGGTTAAAAGTTACATGTACATTCTTTTCCCTAGCTTTCTGGAAATGGTTCATTGACATCAATCAAAGAGTTTTTTCTCCCTTTCACATCCCCTCCACCCTTTTTCTTTTTTTAAAGCATTGTTTCCTCTCTTTAATAAGAGGAACAATGACGGTTTTTCTGGACATTTCTAGATTATTTTCCTCTGCAGTTCTAGGGACATTCTTGTTCTAATCCATTTATAGCTCTTAGAGTGGTCTTCATTCACTGAAAATATTAACTGTGCCCACTATTTACCAGGCCTGACAAATGAGACGCCTTGTCTTCACTGAATTCTTAATTATTTTAACAACTGTAACAAGTAATTCTAAGCAATTGTAAATAGTGACAAAGGAGGACTTGCATATAGATCCAAGCAATCAGAGAAGGCATCCTGAAGGAAGTGGCATCTAAGCTGATGGGGACAATGCATATCAGTGGTTAAGAACAAGGGCCCAGCTGGCCATGGTAGCTCACGTCTGTAATCCCAGAACTTTGGGAGGCTGAGGCGAGCAGATCACCTGAGGTCAGGAGTTTGAGACCAGCCTGGGCAACATGGTGAAACCTTGTCTTTACTAAAAATACAAAAATTAGCTGGGTGTTGTGGCAGGCGCCTGTAGTCCCAGCATAGGGAGGCTAAGGCAGGAGAATCACTTGAACCCAGGAGACAGAGGTTGTAGTGACCCGAGATCATGCCACTGCACTCCAGCCTGGGCAACAGAGTGAGATATCATCTCAAACAAAACTAAACAAAATCAGGGAGGCTGGGTGTGGTGGCTCACGCCTGTTATCCTGTCACTTTGGGAGGCCGAGGTGGGCGGATCTCAAAGTCAGGAGCTCGAGACCAGCCTGGCCAACATGGTGAAACCCCGTCTCTACTAAAAATACAAAAATTAGCCAAGCATGCTGGTGTGCGCCTGTAATCCCAGCTACTTGGGAGGCTAAGGCAGGAGTATTCCTTGAACCCAGGAGGCAGAGGTTGCAGTGACCTGAGATTGCAGCACCACTGCACTCCAGCCTGAGTGACAGTGAGACACTGTCAAAAGAAAAAAAAAAAAACAAAAAACGACAACCCAAAAACCCGGACCTAACGGTTGATGCTTGGACTTGCTTCTGCTACATAATAGCTGTATAACCTTGGGCATGTTACTTAATTTATTCTTATCTATAAAATAGGGATAATGAGAGCCGCTTCTATAAGAATTAAAATACATTCAAGAACTCGGAGGATTACCCAGCTCATAGCAGTTGTTCAATAAACGTTAGCCACCTCAATTATTATTCTCCATTCCTCAGTTTTTATTGTCTCAATTATTAATTGAAGGATTAGTAGAAAGAAGTGAAAAGAAGTAAGATAGATAAAGAGGATGAGGGAGTAGCGTTAGTGTGTTAGGAAGAGAAATGGCTGGAACAAGCTGTGTCATTACAGGAATGGAAAAGGAATTCAAGCTTCCTGCTGGAAGCATGTGCATTTAATGATGAGGCTGAAGAGGTGAGCGGAGGTGATTTGATCAAGGGCCTCACCGGTCATCTGAAGGATTTGGATCTTATCCTCAAAGCAATGGGGAGCTAGCGAGGCTTTGAAGAGTGTCAGGCTCAGATTTGCAATTTAGAAAGATGGGTTTTTTTCTAGGTTAGAGGTAGGGAGTTGACAAGATGAACTAGGAAGACTGCTGCAATAATCTGGGCAATAAAGGTGGTGACGGTGGCTGTTGGATGGTCTCAGTCCACAATCTCTCTAGTTCATATCCTTCTCTCCATCCAACTGTACTGTCACCACTGTCATTCAGGCTGGCATCATTTTAGGTGTTAGAAACCAGGGGATGCTGGCATCATTTTTGTACATAGAAAATAAAAGAGAAGCCAGATGTGGTGGCTCATGCCTGTAATCCCAGAACTTTGGGAAGCCAAGGCAGGCAGATCACCAGGTCCAGCCTGGCCAACATGGTGAAACCCTATCTCTACTAAAAATACTAAAATTAATCAGGCCTGGTGGCGGGCACCTGTAATACCAGCTATTTGGGAGGCTGAGGCAGGAGAATCACTTGAACCCAGGAGGAGGAGGTTGTAGTGAGCCAAGATCATGCCACTGCATCCAGTCTAGGCAACAGAGTGAGACTCTATCTCAAAAAAGAAAAAAAAAAGAAAGAAAATGAAAGGGAAGAGGGGTGTGAGTGGGAAGGTCAAAAGTCTAGATGCAGACATGCAAAAGGCAAGGCAGCTGTGAGACACTGAAGAAGAGATGAGAACAGGTCCCTAGAATAACCAAATTCACAGAGACAGAAAATGGAATGGTGCTTACCAGCGCCTGGGGAGAGGGAGCAATGGGGGAATCATTTTTAAGGGTTGGAGAGGCTGAGTTTGGGATGATGAAAAAGGTCTGGAGATGGGCAGTGATGACAGTTGCACAACCATATAAATATAATGTCACTGAATTGTACACTTCAAAATGGCTAAAATGATCAATTATATCTTACATGTATCTTACTACAATCATGATGCTGATCATGATGATAAATATAAAACACATACACCTTTTTTGTGGAAAAATTAGGGAGAAAGGTCACCAAAAGCAAATACAAAGTCTGGCTCATCTAAAGTTTCTAGAGCAAGAGATGATAAGCATTTACATTTTCTAAAAAGATGCATGTTTTCAACAAAAGAAGAGTCAAACTTACAATCAGATAATGCCTAATATTTATCCCCTTGAGGAAAAAATGGTTAAAAAATCTTGAACTGAGTTGAAATCAAAAGGCACACAAACCCCAAACTGTTTCAAAACAAGGAAGAAATGAGAATGTGGCTTAGTCATGCAAAATTTAAAGACTGAGCAAAGTCTCTGTCCAGAGGAAATTGATGGAGAAAAAAGTAGTGAAGGGATCCTTTGAGATTATAGGTAACGTCCTTTGTAATGTTTATGGCCAAAAATAGAATCATAAGTACTCTCCCGTGTTTTCTATGTAACAAAGTCAACAGTAAACTGGATGTTTTGCTAAAAGAACATTTTAGAATAGGCGCTTTGTTTATCGAAGTCAGGGGTGGAGTGGCAAGAAAGGAATTGAAATAAAAATATGAGTGGAGCCCTGAAATATTACAAACAAAACATACTTGGACTTCATGCTTGCATTTGTTTATGCACTACCTGCATGTAAGTATTTATAGGTGACATTTTTCTTTCTGATTTTGCTTGTAGAGATTTTATTCTAAAATGACATCTTCAAATCAAAATGGTTATTAAACACCATCTTTTTAAGTTGTGTGTATAAGTGCTCTATTTATTCTTATTTATTTTTATTTTAAAGTGACTTTAATAGAGAAATGAAGAGGATTTTAAAAAAATCACATAACTGGCCGGGCAAAGTTGGCTCATGCCTATATCAGCACTTTGGGAGGCGAAGGTGGGTGGATCGCTTGAGCCGGGCCACATGTTAAAGACCAGCCTGGGCCACGTGGCAAAACTCCCTCTCTACAGAAAATACAAAAATTAGCCAGGCGTGGTGGTGTGCATACCTGTAGTCCTAGCTACTTGGGAGGCTGAGCTGAGGGGATTGCTTGAGCCCAGGAATTGGAAGTTGTAGTAAGCTATGATCACGCTGCTTTACTCCATCCCGGGCAATAGAGCAAGACCTTGTCTCAAAAAAAAAGAAAAGTCAATTCAAGAAAGAAGAAAATGAGATGATTATAAACCAGTCACTGGAGAAATTAGGTTGTATATTGGTTTTCATGTTTGAAATAACAGTGAAGTGAAAGCTGACTAGAGAGCTGCAAACACTCTTGAAAAGAAATGGAATGATTTTTCCTCTCTATCCAACCTCACTGCTGACATGGAAGACTTAAGAAGAATTTAGGACTATTTTTAAAAAACGACTTTTTAAAGCTATGACTGACATACACAAAATAGCAGTACACATTTAATGTATACCATGTGATGACTTTGGAGTTTTATTTTTCCTACAAATTGCTTCAACAGAAACTCATAAGGATTTTAAACAACTATCCATCATTACCCATCTGGATTTTTAATTTTTTTTTTGTTTTCTGCTAAGAAGATCATTCAACTAAAACAAAAAAAACCATGAGACTAGAAGTGTGAATAGAGAATTTTATATTCCATATGTTTTCAAATGCTGTTAAAATACCAACATCACAACAACAGTTTGTTAATATCTCTTTAGAAGCATTACTTTTCATGACATTATTCAATCATTAAGATGGTCAAGGTCCTCAGTGGGTATGGTATTTGGGAACTAGTAGACATTTAGTACATTTTAGTTAATGAAGAAAGTTATCAGCAAGTATTTAAGGAACACCTATGCTACACCTCATCCTATGAAGGAAATGTGACACTTGGGCTTCACCCTTAATTGTGAGTTTGTATATTTCCAACACTGAGGGACTTTCTCTGTTATTCTGCAATGTATTCGGAATGGTTTTCTAGATCAAGTGATTAAGGACACTGCAGAACTGGAGGATGCTTTGAATGGGGAGATTCATGTTCTGATAAGGAAGGGGAAGACTGTAAAGAGCACTGTTGTCGTTTAAACAAATAGTGGCATTAAGGAATGAGAAATGAGGAAGACCAGGCTCTTCCTGGTCGTATTTCTGGCGAGGTGGACCAAGCAGAAAGGAAAAGGACCTCGTTTCCCTTCCAGTGCCTGTCCAGACTGTTATCACTGCTTAGCAGGGATTGATTGGACCTTCTTCCCCAACCAATAATGAAAACCATACTTCCTGACATGCACTTGAAACTGAAAGGAATTCAACGCAAGGGTAGAAAATCCAGCAAAGACAGGGAGTTAGCTTGGGAGTTTAATTATGGATCACATCGGTAAGCTTCTTCGTTCAGCCAGTCTAGTTCTCTTTTTTGCTTTAGCTCTCAATCTTTTGCCAATTTATCTTTACACTGTGGCAAATGAAGATATTAATACTGTATAATTCAAGTCAGCTTTCCCTTCCCTCCAGTCAGCTTTCACTTCCCTGTTATTTCTAACATGAAAATCAATATAAACCCTAATTTCTCCAGTGACTGGTTTATAATCATCGAATTTTCTTCTTTCTTGAATTACACAGTATTAATATATTCCTTTGTGTAACACCCCCCACCCCCGCCACTTCACGGCTTATTGCCGTTATGATTTAACAAAAGAAGGTATCATTTTGCTGTCTTTTATTAAGGAAGAAACTCTCAGCTAAGATGGCCCTTCTTAAGATTTACTTGACTTCAAAAATATACTTAGCTCTTGACTTCAAATACTTTGCAGGCATTACCTTGTTGTTGCGTTCGATCCCAACATAATCTGCCTCTTCTGGTATCATTACAAAGAGTTCAGCTTCATAGGCTCCTTCTCCTTCATTTCTTGCATTTATTATGAACATAAGGTGATTTTCATCTCCAATGATTACCTGATGCTTATCTCTAAGAATGACATTTAAAAAGAAGTATTAGGTACTCTACTTCTTGGCTTTGTGAATATTTTATTTAAGGATTTATTGAAGAGCAAAAGAAAAATGGCAAATGTAAAATAAAGAAGACAGACTATCATGAAGAGATAGTAGGAAGAGGCAAGAGAATCGTCTCTGGGTAAAAAGGGTAGGAAAACATGCAGTAGTATGTTGGTAAATGTTTAACAACCAGTTCTTTTAAAAAAAGTATTGATCTATAGCATTTTCAGATTGCAGTGGTGTAAATCCATGCACTGTGGTCAACTTCAAGCTACCAACATATTTAACAATCTGTCAACAAAATTCCTGCAAATTTAACATTTCACTTACAACCCAGAATGAAGCAGCTTCAGCATGTTACTGAAAACATACATTAGTAAGAAAACAGGCAATGGAATAAAAGGAAGAGAGATGGTTTGGAAAGTAAGAGGGAGAGATTAACACAAAGGAAATACTGAGAGGAAAGAAGCAGGCAGATACAATAAGATCTTAAATCACCAGCAGAAGATTTCAAGGTATTTTGAAGGAACGTAGTTCACTTAGAACTGCAAATCAAGCCAATATTTGGAAATACCTATGCCACTTTTTCTTTTCTTTTTAAAAATTTTTTAAAGCACAGAGAGACAAAGGAAAAGGAGAGAGAAACAGCTAACTCTCACACCAAGTGAGAGGAAGAAAAGCCGCTGTCAGGCTGAGTGAGAAGCTTCCCAGAGGGGGAAAACCAGAGGAGGAAAGCTCCTCTCACGCTGAGAGAGTCCAGAAAGATGGAATCCAGGAGAGGAACGCAGCTTCCACACTGAGGGG